>JAOTRH010144837.1:0-13606 GCA_034768845.1 Heliamphora exappendiculata | reverse complement strand
TTATTGTAAATCTATCCTGTAAAGAGAGTGAGAGTTTCTTATTCATTACATATCATTTATTGTAATCTAGGGTGAGTCACCCTGTTAGTCTTTGAGTGAGTGAGTGAAACTCATCAAATAAGAGTTCAAGAGAGATTAGAAGAAAACATGGGCTTACTTTCATAGGATCTTCTTGAAGCTGTAACAGGCTTGTGAATGTGCCCGCAAACATTCAGATAGCTCAAGTGAAATCTTGAAGCTTGTAAAGGTTTGGAATATGCCCGAAAGTATTCTGGATAGTAGAAATACTCAAGGGAGATCTTGAGGAGTGGATGTAGGCTAGGATAAAGCCGAACCAGTATAAATCCCTGGTGTCTGATTCTATTTCTCTATCCCCCATCTTTTAATATTTACATTGATTATATTCATGCATACCTTGCTTTATTACAATATTAAAAGATTTCTGAAAAAGTTTTAAATTCTTTTTTGATAGAAAAGACCCAATTCACCCCCCTCTTGGGTTGCCTAGATCTAACACTAATTAAATTAATACTATATATATATATATAAAATAAGGAAATTTAAAGTTAGTGATAAAAGAGAAGAAAAAGAAAATAAAATGTTAGGAAAAGAAACTATATTAACATTAAAAGAAAAGAAAATAATAGAAAATAAAAACTAGAAAAAAAAGAACATTAAACTAAAAGAAAAGAAAAGAAAATATTAGTATTAAAGAAAATGAGACTTAGAAAGAAAGAAAAAGAAATTAAAGCTACATTAGAAGAAAAAGAAAATAAGCTATACTACAAGAAAAAGAAATAAAAAGAAATTAAATGCTAGAAAAAGAACATTAAATTAATATTACAAGAAAAGAAAATAATGCATTGAAAGGAAATTACATTAATGCTAAAAGAAAAAAACTTTAAACTAAAAGGGACATTAGTATTAAAGAAGAGAAAAAGAAATAACAACATTAAATTAACCATTAACTAATTTAGAAAAGAAAGAAAAAAAAATAAAATACTAACAAAGGAATCACAAAATTAAAATTAAAAGAAAAATTATTATTAAATAGGTGTAATATTGACAATTGCAACTATTTTTATGTAAGTGCTTTTATTATAATAATAATAACGACATTATTTAGTTCTATTGTCAAATTATATTAGTACTAATTGATTAATAACAAGTAAGCAAACAAATACAGCAAGTAACCTAAGTAAGCTAAAGATTGAATTCAAATATAAACGAAGCAATTATAAGCAATGCAATAACGTAATCAAAGTGAAATGATCAAATTGACCCGGTCACTCCAAAGAGATAGAAGATAGAGTTAGATGGACCGGGGATCCAAACAAAATACCTAGATCGCTAAAGAATTCTCGAGTCGGGGGAATGTGCTTCAATGGTCCAGTCCTCGGATGGTGATTCAAGCTAGGGTTTCAGGACTTCGGTATTGGGAGGTTCGGATCTCAATTTTTTGGCAGGATTTTGGTGTCGGGTTTCGAATTGCTCAGTGACTCGACAAATCTTCTCTCACTAAACCTTTCACTCCAATTCTGTGCTTGGAAATGTACCAGAGGTACAGTATTTATAGAGTTATTTAACCAATGAGATGCTGCCACGTTTTGGGGACACGTCAGGCCATTTGGAATTGGCAGTTGCCACAATGCAAGTTGGCGGTCGCCATGTTTTTAAAAGGTTTCATAAAGTTATATGGCGGTCGCCATAATAAAAGGTGGCAGTCACCATATTTGGCTAGGATTTTCAAGAGATTCTATTCGCGGTCGCCAGAATGAACATAGCGGTCGCCTTACTTGGGCAGCAAATTTCGATGGTTCGACAAAATTTCATTGGTTTGAAGGTTTCATGTTCAAATATTGAGCTTGGATCACTTCTTGAGGATCGTACTAAGGCACCATTCTACTTGTTTTCATCATCGAATTTACCTAAGATTGTCGGGGTCAAATTGGAGTGTCTACACTATGGTAGTATGTTGAAAAATTATTGGGTTAAACTATTTGGATTAGATTTTTTTATTGGCTTTTTGATTTTTTAATTTTTTGACTTTTTTTTTTGTAAAAAGATATATGTAAAAATATGTGAAAAAACCAACTAAGACTAAATAAGTAAGCTTTTAAAGAGATTTTTAAGCAAAAAATCTTTCAAAAAAGATAGTACAAGCATAGGTTTAGTCCGAAGTAACTTTTATATTTCATATTTAAATGCAAAATGAAAATTTAGAAAAATAATCTATATTGGACACCCATTTCTTTATACAAGAGATAACTAGTGAGAGGGGAATAGTAAGATAAAGATTGATGGAATTAAAGACGAGAATAAATTAACTTAAAGTAGTAATTTTTTGTTTTAGTCTTTCTTTTACTATATTGTTAGGTTTCTTATTTTTATTTTTCAATTATTTTTTTATTTTTTTATTTTGTGTTAACTTTTTATATTTTTATTAGTTTTAATTTCACGCTTTGACTTTGCAACTAGTATTATTAGTTATTTTTTTATTTATATTTTTTAGGTACTATTATCTATTTTTACTTTTTTGGTTTTATTTGATTTTTTTATATTTTGGTCTTCTTTAAAAAAAATATTTTTTGGTCTTATTTCTTGATCTTATTTAATAATATTTTAATTGTCTTTGTACAATATGCACACACCAAATATTTTACTGTCAAGTGATATGTGTGAGACCTAATTACGTTTTAAATTTGTATAATTTATTACTTATGTGATGAATTACTTATGTGCTTTTGTATTGATTATGTGTATGTATTATATATGTGTGGCCTGTAGGTCCAATAATTTTTTAGTATGTTTTGTTGAGTTTGTTTGGGTGTGCAGTAGTACGAGAAATTTATTTTAAAAATAATTTTTAATTTTGATAATTTTTAAAAATATAAAAATTTTAATTTATTTTAAAATAAAATATTAATTTCAATATAGTTTAGGTGCAATTACATCAACTAAATACATCACAGAAGCTTCAGAGTATTTTTGGACACCATTTTTCAGTTAATGCTTTGGGAGAAGTGCAAAGCTTCCAAAAAATAGCTTGCTTTCTCACCTCCACCGTGCATTCCTCTCTCATTTCTTTTGTCATTTTTTTTCTCTCTTCTCTCTTTCTCTTCCATATCTCAAGACCTCCATTAAAACACAACTTTGAGCTTTCTCTCTCTAGTTTTGAAAACTCTAGAATTGGAATCGATTAAAGCTCAAGAAGAAAAGTTCGATCTACACCTCAAGAGCTTCAACTACTACTAAACAAATTTTGATTTCGACGAGTTTGGGTTTGCCGCTGGTGTTCATGTATGCTATTTTTGGGTTAGCGAGGTAAAATTCTTACTCTTTTATGTTTCTTTGTGATATATATGCAATTAATTTTATTCTATTTTATGTTTATGTCATGAAATGTATGTGAACTTGAAACCTTAGTTTGGGTGTGAGTGATTTGTTGGATGAAACTTGAGTTGGATGAGATAGCCTTATGATTGGAGCATAAAATGTATTTAATTTATGTTTGGGATAATTATACTTACTTCTCTTGATGTTTAAGTTTATTACAGGGGCTTCCCATGTGGTCTCTGAAATTACACTAACTTCCCATGAGATTTAATTTTTAACATCAATTGCACCAAACTGTTACAATTTTCGTTGAAATTTAACGAAAATTGTCCCTCCCACCCCAAAATCACAATTCAAACCATATTTTTTCCCCAAAATTACAATTTTCACCCCAAAATCACATTTCCCAAAATCACCATTCTGTTGAAATTTGGGGTGAGGAGGGTGATTTTGGAGAGAAAAATGTAGTTTAAAGGGCGATTTTGGGGTGGGAATGGTGGTTTTGGGGTGAGATGGGTGATTTTCGTTAAATTTCAACGAAAATTTTAACAGTTTGGTGCAATTGATGTTAAAAATTAAATCTCAATGAAGGTTAGTATAATTTCATAGACCACATGGGAGGTCTCTGTAATAAACTTAAATCTCAAGAGAGGTAAGTGTAATTATTCTTTTATGTTTTTACCCATGGAGATATTATATTTGCATTATTTGAGAATAATGTACTTAAATGTAGAGTTAAATTGAAGTTTGATTTGGGTTTTGAAACCATGGAGATATCACTTTGGTTATATTTGGAAACAATATACATGAATTGAGTTTTGGTTGAAAACCTTGTTGGATTTGAAAATTTGGGAATTTTTTTTAAATTGGCATTGAGAATTGAAATTGTGAAAATTGAAATGGTATAATGATTTTGAGAATTGAATTATTGACCATGTAGTGAATACATGCATAATTAGGTGAAGACCACGTGTAATGGTTGATGGATCAATAATATTGAGGTGATATGCTTTAAATATTAATGAGAATTTTGAATTAATGTGGGCTTAATTAGCTCATCGGTGAAAAATTAAAAACTTGCACAAGAATGGGTATCCTATTCCTTCGGTTTAATTCCAAAAAAATAGTGGAAGTGCTTTGTTCCTTCAAATGGTATTCCCAAAAAAGTGGCAATGTGTGTGGTAATGAGTTACTTATTGATGTGATGTGATTGGATTATACAATTTTGTGGTTAATTTATATATACTGAAAGGTTGTTGGTTGGGTTGTGGAAATTCAAGTGTTATCACATCATGAGGAAATTGGTTTATTTTTGGGTTTGGGTGTATTGATGTAGAATTATTCTTTGCATATCGAGCATGCTTTATATAGGTTGTTAGAATTCTATTGAATTTAGACTCACGTTATTTGAATTCATATTTTTCAGGTGCCACTATGACATGAAAGAAGCCTAGCACATTTTTGATTTTGTTTTAATTGCTTGGAGAACATGACTTTGTGTATGTTTTTGTGATTTGATTTGGAAGACTGTAACCATCTTTTAGGGAAGTGATTGAATGTTGTAATTATTATGCTTTGGTTATCAAACGCTATGAAATCTTTTGGGTTTTAAGGCTATAAGGCCATAAATTTTATATTTTTGGATGAATGAAGTATTGTCTAATCATTGTGGAAGGTTTTTGGGATAAGATTTCTTTTATATTTTCATGTTTTGAGTTACTTTTGATGTTAATTCAAATGTTAGAATCTTTTCCTTTAACAGATGTGTTGTTTAAACATTTGAAAATGGAAAAACAAATTTCTTGATGAATTTTCGAGTAGGTGACCGCTCGAGTGGTCTATTATCCGATAGGGGTTTTTTTGGCTTTGTTACGTGGTCGCTCGAGCAGTTTTGGGTTCGTTCGAGCGAACTTACCTAGGCTTAGCCCGGATTTTGTTTTCTTTCTGTAAATATGTCTTTTTCATTTAAATTCCGTTTTGGAAGCCTCCTATGTTTAAATTGAAGTCCCAATAGCTTTTTTTTCAAAGGTTTAACTCTTTTTTCTAATATCGTTTGTGAAAATGGTTTTAATTGGAACTATAAAAGTAAATCTAAATTTCTTATAAAATTTCCAAATGAGCTTGATATAGCCTTTGGTCGAATGTGGTTTTATATTCAGTGGGACACTTTTTAGTAATCTTTTAACCCTTGGGTTTTTTTTTGTAAGTTTTTCGTAAACTGTTTATGTGTCTCAATTTTAGGGACGTGATATATAAAAATGGTAAAATTGTTCTTATACTTTACTCATATGTTTCTATTATAGAAACAAGCTTTTGAATAGACTAAGAAATGAATAAATAATGCAATAAAAATTTAATCTCATAACTATTAGTCATACAAAACTTATAATCTCTCGTTGAAGTATTTTAATAACACTAATTTAAAACAAGACTTATTGAAGGTGCTCGGTATAGTTGAACTTTTGAGGTAATAAATTATAACTAAAAATAAGATTATAATTTTAAGCATAAATTATAATTATTTATTAAAGTTATACAGTAATAAATTTTTTGTTTCTTGAGTTAGAATCGTAAGTTAAAAATCAAATTTATTTTTATATTCATAACTTTTAGTTAAAAAAATTAAAAATTAAATAATAACAAACATTCACATTAAATAATAACTTTTAAAAATAAATTTAATCATACTCTTAAAAAGAGGTGGTGAACGGGCGGTGAATGCCCCTAATAGTAATTGACTTCACGAGTTGCCAAGCAACTATTAATCCTCAGCGTTATTAAATTTTTGTTACTTTTTTTTCATATCAATAAATACTTACAAACTCCTCTACTCCGTTTGATTTAGGTGATTTAACGAGAAAATAAAAGAAATAAATTATTTTTATTTTTTTATCACTTACTTGATTTATTAAAAAGAGAAAAAATAAGATGAATTGAAAAGAAAAATTATTCTCTCGAAGCATACTTTTTAAATCTCTCCAAATTGAAGAGATTTTGAAAAAAAAATAATCGAACTAATTAATTATTTTTTATAATACCTAAATTACTTATTTAAAAATAAAAAATAATAACAAGAAAAAAGTTATTTTTATAAAACAATCAGTTTTGTTTTTTTTTTCTTTTATGAAGTTTATTACAACAAGAGTAGACTAAAATTATTTTTTTCTTAATTACTTTTTTAAATAAAAATAAGAGAAAGTATAATCAGTTTTTATTTTTTTAACTAAAAAAAATATGATCATTTTTTTTTCAGTGATTGATAACCGGCTGCTAATCTTCTATTTGAAATGCTACCTGCCATACCATTAACCCTATTACTTAGGTAGATGAAAACTAAATGCAATCCAATGTGACATGACGTTCAACCGTATTTTTCTTCGTTTCTTCGATTTTACTCTCTCTCTCTCTCTCTCTCTCTCTCTCTCTCTCTACACCACTATATATATATATATATATATATATATACACACCTATAAAAGCACATAATCGAAGCCTAATGTGAAGCTGTAGTGGAAAACCCAGTTCCGTTTAGACATTCGATTGGCTATTCTGAGACACATTTCAAGATGGGTAAGGTGTCTTGGCCTTCCAAAGCAGAGGTAATTCTTGATACACAGCTGAATGCTTATGCCAATGTGCTTGGTGGGTCACATTTAATTTAATCTTCTTCCTGTTCCGAGCTGTGATCTGATTTCAGATTTCCTGAGCGTTTGTTTCAATACCCATCTGTTCTTTACGAGATCTAAGGGCACATTATTATTATTATTTTAATTCCCTCCTGCATTTATGTGTGAAGGCGTATTCATATCGTTGACAACCTAAATTTTGTACCTGTACACATATGCATGCTAGAAGAACTGGCTCGTGTGTGGAATTATTAGCGCAAATGAGAAAAAAATAAGAAGTGGATGATGCAGGGAGGAATACATGGAATGTGGGTTAGTTGATAGTCTGGATGAGATTGGATATGATACGAGGAATAAATAATTCTATGGGTTCCAAATGTTTTTTTTAATTAATATAAATCAAAAGATTATGAATAGGATTATGATTAGAGTGGGATAATTGATAAGAATGCGATAATAATTGTAGAGTTATTTCTGTCTATTAGATAAGGAGATAAAGATTAATCTCGAGCGTGATACTAATAAAAGGGGGGGAGGGGTGGTTATATTAATCCCACATGTGAGAGATTACGAATCTCATATATGTTGGGTTATTTATCTCAATCACGCGATACAAATGTGAGATTACTAATGAGAAGAAACAAACTCTACAAAGTAGGCCCCACATGTCCTCTAGTTTAATCCCCAGTTTTAAATTAGCCATAAGGCCATGTTTGTTAATCATAATAACCCAACAAGCTGGATTTTGAATCCGGTGGGACCTTTAAGTTTGTATTTGTTTTTCACCTATTGCTCTGGACTAACAGTCCTTATGGACTACGAATCCATCTCATTGGGCAGATTGCTAAAACCCCTTTCAACCTATTATTGCTAGTCCAGTGTAGTCGGATTGGATGTTCATTTACAAATCTACCTGTGTCTTTTCTCTCACTAGCGGTGAATGGCTCTAGATCCAGTTTGTGTCTTCTTGTTAAAAGCAGTTTCCTTTGTAAGTTTTGTCCTTAGTGATGCTATTTAGCTTTAGCTTTTGTTCGGTGTCTGTAGGGACCCAGTCCCTTTTTATTTTGGAAGGCTAATTAAAAATTTGTTTTGAGACTTTAGATGAAAGATGGAAGCGGGTTTAATTGTGCGAAGGAATTGAAATTTGATCATGTTAATGACTGGTGATGATAATTATATGCTTGTCTATGCATGAGAATGATTATTGTGAGTTGATTGAACGAGTTTTAGGGCATCGGAACAAAATTTGGTTTGTGTATACATTTTCTTTTCTCGGAGTACCTTCTAGCGAAAGACCGCTTGAGCGGTCCTGAGACCGATCTAGCGGTCTATGACAGTGGATGACTTTAAGTTGCGAGTTTGACCTTGCCTTTCTCATTCTCTCTTCTCTTCTCTCTCTCTCTCTAAAACCAGAAAAGACCTAGGGTTTGGTCTTGGTGATCCTTGGAGCCCTCCTTGTCCCTTTGGGAGGGATTCCTTGCCTCCTTCCTGAGTGGGCAACTGTTGGAGAGTGAAGATGCGTGTTGGAAGCTCCTCCTTGGTCGCGCGATTGGAGTTTTGGTGGATGGGAGCATGCTTGGGACTTGATTCATGTTGTTGGGACATAAAAAATGTAGGATCTATGACTATTTATGAAGATTTGTTAAATATTAGTTGTATACTTGAGTTTATACATGAAAAATCTATGTTTTGGAAATCCTAGGTTAGCATTGGAAGTTAAAATGTGTTGAATCTTGTGTTTTTTAATGATTTGTGGTAGATCTATCTTAATACTACCGTTGGAGAGCAACGAGCATGTGATCTTGAAAAGCTAGGGTTTGATTTGAATTAAGCACATGAAAATTGGGGATTTTGAATTGTTGGGTCTAAATGATAAAATTGATTGGGTTTTTGGACGAATTGGAGTGATGTTAACCTAGTTGTATACAAATTTTCATAAATTTATACGATAGATGAGAACCTATGGGTGTCGGGTTAGTGATTTTGAACGAATCCTTTGAATTGATGAATGTAAATGATATGAAACATTTATTTGAGGGTTTTTGAACCTTTTCATTCGAATATATAAATTATGAGAATATTGAAAATGATTGAATGATTTTAACTCCATGTGTGGGTTGGGAGTTGTCGAGAGGAACTGGGTTTAACGGTTGGACTCGCGAGGAATGTAAGGCGAATGATTTTAATCGTGTTGGGTTTGGCGAGAGGAACCATGGTTGGGTTGGATTCGTGAGTGGAATTTTAAAAATGATATGTGAATGAACCGATTTAGGATATGCGGATTGTAATTATGGGCTAGTTCAGCTCCTCGGTGAAAGACTGAAAAACTGCGCAGATTGGATTACCTATCTAACGGCTACTAACCGAGAAAAAGACGTTAGTCGTGGAGGATTATAGAACGCATTTGCCACTTGGTGGGCTTCGCGTGGCCCGGTCGATAGTAGCCATGTATGGGTTTATAAGCTCGTTCGGCGTCGATTCTTAAAATTTTGACACCATAATTAGGTTGAATACTTGGCCCATGGTGAAAGACCGTAAAAAGTATATGAATTGAATTGAGTTAGATACTTAGCCCACGGTAGAAGACCGTAAAAAGTACATAGATTGAATTGAGTTAGGCACTTGTCCCACCGTGAAAGTTCGTAAAATAGTTTAGGCATTGAATTGGGTTAGGTACTTGTCCCTCGGTGAAAGACCGTAAAATTGTCCTTGAATCGAGTCGGGTTGTAAAACCATGAATTGGTTGAGATATAAAGAGAAGTGGGTGTTTGTGTGTATGCGTGAGTTGTGGAAATTGAGAATTTAAAAATGGGTGTAATGAAATTGAGATGAAAAAAAACTAAATGATAGATTTGTGAAGGAAATTGGGTTTAATTTGCACGAGAAAAATTGGTTATGTGAATGGGTTTTTGGTAAATAATGGAATTTGTCTTGATGAAACCACGTGTTGCATTTCGCATAACCATCATCGCATGTCATGCATATAGTCATTGTTAGTCTTTTTCCTACGAGTCTTAGCTCATGTTGTTTAACAACATTTCAGGTGATAGTAGAAAGATGGCTATGGATTAACGGATGATTCGCGGGATCCCTTGTTTTGTTTGTAGTATTTGAGAGGATTATATGCCCTTGTACTATCTTTAGAGAGTTTAACGGTTTAAATGTAATTCCTTTAAATTACTTTGTAGTGATCGTAAGTGGGCTAGTGTAACTCTTGTTGTAAGGCCAGGAGGCCATAAACTCATATTTTGCATACATAGAGAGATGCTATCATTTCAAGGGTTGTACGATGAATGGATGATCGGATCTTAGGGTTTGGGGATGTTTTGAGAGGTTTTCTCGACTCTTTTGCTATTGTACTTATAGAATGGATAACATGAAAGGTTAATCTTTACAAGTGTTTGATATAGGAAGTTAAGTTTTTGGAAACAAAGTTGAGAAAGATGTGTAGAGCTGGACCGCTCGATAGACTGCTCGAGCGGTCTATCTCGAGCAGTCTATCGAGCAGTCATGTGTGCCTCTCGGTTTCTCTGTTGTAGGTAAAAAATGTTGCAACTGGTGAGAGACCGCTCGAGCGGTCTGATTAGTTGGGCAATTTTTCACCTTTTTGTTTTAAAGTTCAATTTTCAAAGGGGTGTTTGCCCAGGGTTTTAATCCTTTTTTTTGTGTACTATTCCACTTCAAATCATGGTGTAGTTTTGTTAAAATATTTCTCTTTTTGGGTTTTTCTCTTATGAATCATTTGGGTTTCTATAGTTACGAAACCAGGGTGTGACAGTGCCCCTCTTCCCCAAATCCCAATCTAATTGAACTAATGATTAGGAAAGCGATCAAATATAATGCTTATGCTGCCAGAATGATTTATTTATTTTTCTTCATAATATTCAATTTTGAGAATCCAAGAATTGTGGGTAAGCAATATGTCCATTTTTTATATTTGGCCAACACATCACATTAGTTTCCATACAACATTTATTAGTTTTTTACTGCAAGGGTAATGTTGGAAATAAATAAATATAATCTTAGCCTGTGTTTGGCCTGGCTTAAAAGCCAAGCTTTTTGGCTTAAAAGCCAAAAAAAAGCCAATTGGTTTGGCTTAGCTTGGCTTTTCCCCACTTTTTTTCACTTTTTCTGCATGATTTGACATATACTTTTTTATAAAAAAGCCAAAAAGCCAAAAAGTCATTAAAAAAAGCTAGTCCAAACATAGGCTTATTCCATATTAACCAATCTCACCCAAATCAAACAAGAGGTTATGTAGTCCATCGTCTAATCCTATCCAAATCAAATATAAAAAAATACTCCAACTTCATTACTAATCCCACCTCATTCGTAATGCTTATATTAATCCCACCTTATTGTTAATCCCATCCATCCTATACTAACTATCAAACATGGCCTAAGAGTTAAGAGAATGAAAAGTTGTGCAACAAGAAGAAATGTATTTTGTTTTGGATAATTTTGAGAGTGAAAAAGGGTAACAACGCTTCAGATGTGTATACACCAAGTGAGTTGTTCACTTTATATATTAGTATAGATGTATACAAAATACACGTGTTGTTTTGTGTTTGTGTGCGGGAATACAACATACTTTGACTACACTGACTCAATGGATTCTCTAGTGTGGACAGGTTCTGTAGATGATGTATTGTTTTTTTCTTTAATAGTGTGCACATTAGCTGTTGTTCTAACCATTTGTTTTGATCTTCTGTGTCTGCCATTTGAGGTGTTTTTAGTGTCTTTACGGTCACTTGATTCTCTTAATATGGCTGTGAAGTGTACTGTGCCCTGAGGTTCTTGTGCTTTTGCGTCTGCATCCTAAAATTTCTGTCATATGATTGTATAACTTTCAGTTGGATGAAGTGAGAGAGATGGTTGCTAAAATGGCTGGAAGAGGTACTGAGAATGTCAGGGTAGTTGTTTCCCCTTATAGGATTTGTCCATTGGGAGCACATATTGATCATCAGGTCTGTTTGATACTCTTCTTTTAGACCTTGATTATGGACACTCATGGAAACTTGATTGCAGCACTACAACATATTCTAATACTGTATTTTTTGCCAAGTATATGGTTTTTTTAACACTTATTTTGAGTTTCAGAATTTAATTGTCACTTTTGGGATTTCCCGAGAACATTCACAAATATTTCCTTGGTTACTTTATTATTATTTTTGCATGACTAATGGCAGAAGTCTCAGATAAATCATAAAACTTCAGCACAATACTTTATTTTTGTGTGTTAATATAGTTTATCACAACATTCAAATTTCATACATGAACTTTTCTTGTATGATCTGTTTTATAATACTGGCTTTGAAAAATTGTAAATTCCCAAATCAAGAACTTGGATGAATTTTTTGCAATGTTTGTTTACAGGGTGGAACTGTTTCGGCTATGACAATTAATAGGGGTATACTTTTAGGGTTTGTTCCTTCTGGAGATTCTCAGGTAGGATTCTTTTCTCTCACAGCTTCTTAGGACATTAAGGGCATGTTTGAACGGATTAAATATAGGAATGATTACATATACCAAAAGAATGTATTTTCCTTGTTTGAATGCAACAAATGGTAGGAGGATTATGCATCCATTGGATAACGTAGTATTAATAATTCTCTCACTATTAGTCCCATAGAATTACTTATCATGTGTAATTATATATCCCTTTATTATTAATCCTGTCCATCAAATGTAGCCTAAGGGGCAAATGGACAAGTCATGAGCTTTATGTCAATCTATTGTAATTTACATAGTATTTACAATCTACCACAAGAACTTACACCTAAAGAAATAAAGAAAGGGAGTCATTCCGAAGTATTTTTATTTGAGCAAAAGCCACACAAAAGACACATGTGAGAGAGAGTGCACAAGCAACAGTGGTAGAAAAACACAATGGGTGTGTTTTCAAAATTCTATGAAGGTAAGAATCTCATCCCTTCAATTTGGATATTTAAAAAGTTTTGTGCCAAATGTGCTCCTTTTTACTCTTTTCTGTGGTTCTCAATTATTTTGATTCTCATTATGATTCAGAGAAATGCAGTACTTAAAGTGGACTAGATCTATTAATTGGTTTCTAAACTTCAGATTCACGGAGTTAGGTCTGGATTTTACGTGAAGATCTGTAATGCAGGCTTAAGAGCAAAATTATCTCTTAGGGGGCAACTGACCTTCTTTTGATCTGGATTACCAGCTCCAGCTAGTTGTATTTGTTCTCACGTCTGAAATCCTGGTAGCAATAGTCAAAATCAGCTTCTAAGGGCAGTGGAGAGTAGTGTTAAGAAAACACATGCAGTTGGTGGTTAACCAACCATTGAATTGAAGTTGTTTTCTTTTTTTCCTTTTATAAAAAATTTATTCCTTTCCTATCCTATCCTATTCATGCTCCCCAAAAGTTCATAGCTGTAGTCTCTGCAAAATAAACCCTGAAAAAAACTTATAAACTTTATTTTTCCTCTGAATAATTCATTATAGTTACATTTGTTTATGATGTTCGATGGGAATCCTTTATGCAGATTCTAGTACGTTCTGGACAGTTTAAAGGAGAAGTTAGGTTCAGGTAAGTCGCCCATCCATTAAACTTTTTTCTTTTGATTTTTTTTTGTCTCAACTTTAATGTTTTGGTGATGTTTGTAAAAATTTATTGGAAA
>JAOTRH010144826.1:0-13606 GCA_034768845.1 Heliamphora exappendiculata | reverse complement strand
ATTTGATAATTGAAAACTCAAGACATAATTTGAGTTAGGACTGGGAGTTCAGTCAGGACCTTTAGTGGAATAAGTTCAGGTTCGTACGAGAAATGATATAACTCGGGGAGAGAGTTAGGGATATCTAGTTTTCTCGTACGGTTAGCCCGAGTTCTATACTTTCTCGTGATCTCTCATGTAGCCCATTATACGCACGGATAATTTTCTTATCGGTTTCGATTATTATTTATTTTAATTTGAATGTCGGTTTTGCCGCCGGGGATATTCAGGAATTAAATTGAATTGTTGGAGAACGAATTTAAAATTTGGCACACCTAGGGATTACTCCCTAAGTGGTCGGCCCTAACGGAGGAAGTGGGGATTTGGTTTTAGATGGATATGTATCTCTTTCTAATTTTATGGGATAGAAAGATACATATACCATATATATCGTAAGGATTATATATGCAAATATATAATAAGAGGCTAAACCAAACCCTAATCCCTAACCTAGCCGCCGTCCCCTCACTCTCCTTTTAGGCAAATCAATTTTGCCTTTTGGAGAGAAGTGTGAGAAGAAACCGAAGAGGAGAAAAAGTCTTCGATCGGAATTGGTGCTCACACACCGTGATCGTCGTAGTGCGTTCGGGACATACATGAGAAGGTTGCAAGGTCGTCTTCAACGTATTCAGAATTTATTGAAGCTTTTCGACAAGTTTCATAAATGTATAATGTCATTAAGATTAGTATAGTTCGTTGTTTTCATGAAAAATGCATACGTCATTTTTTACGGTCATGACGTCGGTTTAAAATTTTTTTTCTTCCGCTCCAACAGTAAGGGCTTAACCAATCTAAAAGTCAAAGCCTAGGTCAACGATCGCGTGGGTAAAGGTTGAACCTAAGCTCTGATACCATACTGTGACGTCCTAAATCTCGAGAGCATCTAGAGCGATAATTAACTAATAGGGTTGCAAAAAATAAATAACGATAATACCTATACTTACCAAAAAGCAGATAAAATAGCAAGTTAATCATGACAGCGATTATGATGAGAAATGATGCAACTAATTTAATTTTCTAATCCAATTTAAACTTAAGTTATCCTAAGTTTTCCCAACCGAGGTGAACCATCCTAAAATCCCATGATCCCCATCACACTGAGCAAGTCTACCGACCGACGAAGAGCAATCCTTAAGCCGTGGGATGACTACGTAGCGGACTAAGTGTCCAGCCTGGTCATCACTGACGACAAGGTGTCAGCGACGGTCTGGCCCGCGGATCTCTGGTCAAGGTCCAACGCGGGATCGCGAAATCTAACTTCGATTATTATGCCACCCGAACCACCTTCACCAAAATACAAATATCAAAACAATGTGCATTTAGCACTTGGGGCAAATTGTCACGCCCCAAACTCCGGGTCACGTGAATAACCTGAAACAGCCATATAAACACCCAACCAGAGAATACACTCTCAAGTAAAACATACATGCATTGTATATAATCGTCAAACGACTTACATTACACGGTCCTAACGCTGAAAAACATGTTACAACATACATGATTTCAAAACGAGCAAAAGAAAGGCTACAAGTCTTCCGCTCTACCGGCAACGCCATATCAACCTCTGTGACCGGTAATTAAAAATATGTTTTTATCCCACATCATGAGCCAAAGCTTAGCAAATACTAAACAGCACATGCAATATATGCAAATCATGCTAGAAAAAAGATGTGTGATTTTTGACTCTCTTTCAAGCCATAAAACAGTTGAAAAATGATTTTAGACCACGACTCACCAGAGCAACCAAAACAGTTGAAAACACAACTCGCACGAGTCCTTAGTAATAACCAACATATATATATGCAACACATGAATATATATAAATCGACTCTTAAGCCCGATCACAGTTCTATACAACTGGAAATAACTCATGCAATCTATGCACTACGCCCAACCCACTATGAGCAACACACCCAACACATATCTCATCAGGACCTCAGTTTCGTCCTTCAGATACACACACACGGAGGTAACAACTATAGATGCCTACCCATTACCCTAGCCACCACTCAAGGCCTACATGGTAATGACAAGTTCTATACGAAGTCACAATACGAAGCCATTCACGGGGCAACCGACCCTTTTACGGATTTCAACAATCGATGGAAGAGCTTCCAAACCACGTTTACGGGTTCAACCCGAAGGACCGTAGCGAACCTATACAACACGAGGGTCTTCTCGGGCTTTCACCGAAGGACCACTGCCCCATCTAGCACATGTGTCTTCTCGGGCTTTCACCGAAGGACCACCGTCCCATCTATCACACGTGTCTTCTCTGGCTTTTACCGAAGCATCACTGTCCCATCTAGCACATGTGTCTTCTCGGACTTTCACCGAAGGACCACTGCCCCATGTAACAGTTCATACGCCTATGCATAACCTAATTAGGAATTAAATGCATACGACCACGTCACATTAAACACACGCGACTCCATTGCATTAACCAACATCAAATGCCCGGCAACTCACCCACATAATCCGTACATGCAACCCGTGCAACATACATAAACCACGCACCGCGTGTGACCTATGCAACACATGCATATGTGAATTAGAGTTTAGATACATCATGATTACATAAAACACCTATCCATCCAACAACATGTATGAATAAAGCTAGGCATAGTTCTATATACATAGAAACACATATTCCCACGACATTCCACATAAGGAAGCCACATAACCAAACCCGACATCACGTGCATCAAGCCCGATCCCACAGACAGGCTTCTAGAAGATGACCTACCAAGGGCCCACCTCAAACCAAACACAACACGATTTTTACCAAAACCATATCCATAAAAGGATAACGGACCCAAACATGTCCCACAACCGACGATGCACTAACACTACACACGCAATAACCAGAGGCCAAAACATGACCCTAGAAGCCAACACACAACCAATCGAACCCCGAAAGGAATCCACAGGTATTTGAATCGACTAATTTTCATAAATTAATCAATCGAATACCATAGGACGCCAATTGGAAACCAAACCCAACCACCGAACCACCGAACCACCATCACGCAATAGCCCGGATTCCGTTGACCCAAACAAGCTCAACACACACCCACGACGCCTACACACGCCCAACACAAGCCCATGATACCCCAAGAAAGAAGAAACTTGATAAAAAGGGGCAATAAGGATGAACAACAACCTTACCCAAACATGTGGGCTAAAAACGGGTGAAAAATAGTTATGAACTCTTGACACACCTTCACTCTTTTGGCTATAACTTTTTCTACAAAAAGGATTTTGAAGTGAGAGAGGTGTCATTGGAAAGAAGACTTCCGGAGATTCAATTTAAATACAAAAATAACCCAATTCCTAGGCCGGATGAGGGAGATATGATCAAAAGAAAAAGGCTAAAAAATAGCCATGCAGACCCCGTGCTCGCGAGGCGCTCGCGAAGCGCGTGAGCGCCTCTCCAACGGAGGGCAGCGCTCGCTAGGCGCATGCTCGGCGCTTGAGCACCCTTCTACCCAAGAACAGCCCAGATTTTGCTGTTCTTGGTGTTCTAAGCCCCCAAACCCTCCAACACTCACTATAATGCTTCAAAACACTCAAAAACCTTCCGATTCGCATATAATAAACTCCCACGGACATACACGAACTCAAACTACCAAAGATCACTGAACGAAAAGCTTCAAAACCTTGTTCCATTCACAAAAAATGCACAAAAAGTCTTTTTAAATCAAAAACTCAATTTTCTTGAAAAAAAGTTAGATCTACAGCGTTCTAACAGTTAAAAACACACATGATTATACTTAGCACCCTTATAAGATATGAGAGTCTAGGATCCTACCTCGGTGAGTAAAAAACTTGATACCTCGAACCATGTGCAAAACCGAGCTTCGTCGGAATCAAAATATGATCGGATGGTTGCGTAGCCCTCGATGCTAATACCAAGAATCCGCAGTCTGATCCTAAAAAATTGAGCCCTGGGCCCCCAAAATCTTAGAGAGAAGACAGAGAGAAAAAGAGAAACTTAAAAGTTAAGTTTTGAAAATATCTTTCGAAAATATCTAACTCCAAATATTTATAGGCCTCCAAAATATCTTTTTTTAAATTTTTTTAAAAATTGCGCTACAATGGCCCACGATCCCGGGAACCTACCCCGCATGCATGTCTAATCTAGATCATGCGTCAAAAGCATTGAAAACATGCTAAAGCAAAAATGCTAAACGCGCGTCGAAAAACGCTAATAGAAGAAAACAGGTCAGGGTCTCACAACTCTACCCTCGTTAAAGAAATTTTTCCCCCGAAATTCAACTCAAGATCAGAAGAACAAGTCGTCGATCGCAATTGACACATGCATACGAGATGGTTAGCCAACCATTCCTAGGATATTGTCAAACAAGGTTAGGTATCCTAAACAACGGCTAATTTTCTCAAAGACTCGGGATCTACAACTCACCCCAACTACATATCCTCACCAATCGCTGCCTCAACAACACAGCACACCACTCATAGAAAGCATCACCAACTCCCAAACAGATGCAATGAAGAAACTGGCCCAAAGCCTGCACACTCAGAAAGTACATCTACTCACTGAAGGCATATCTGCATCATCCGGCACAATCGGTGCCCTAGAAGAACCAGGAGCTACAAGTGAATACACTCGAGCCAATACCGCTCTGTCCTGTCCACCATGACTCGGCATTGTCGGCTACCGTACTGACTGAACTGACGTACCCCTACCAGACATTTGGGAAGTCTGAACTGCAGGATGCTGATGTCGGTCCTGCACATAGAAACCCTCTGATGTGCCTGCTGTACTCGACACACTCTCTCTCTGAGGATAATCTCTACGAATATGTCCAAGTTGGCCACATCCATAACATATTTGTGACTCCCTCTCCTGTGACTAAACCGATACCGAACCCTGGGACTGACTCGACTGTAGGCACTTTGACACACGATGCCCTAGCTGCCTGCATCGGAAGCAACGAAACTCATACTGCTCTGGCCTTACCGTTGAGACTACGGGAGGTGAGAATGCTGAAGACTATGGCTGATACGACCCCACCGGATACGAACTCGGACCAGACGTCCGCTCACGCTTATCACTACATCCCCGGGACTATGTGCGTCCCCCGTCTTGCTGACCCCTACTGTCTCTATCTCTGCGCATCTCGTTCAGAGTGTCTTCCACCTTCATGGCGGTCTCCACCTACTCTGTGAAGATCTGCATCCTGAATGCTGCCACTCGATCTCTAATAGCGGGCCTCAAACCCCTATCGAACCTCTTCGCACGAAACTCATCAGTGGGTACGATCTCTTGTGCAAACCTGGATAGGCTAGTAAACTTACCCTCGTACTCAAGCATTGTTATCATCCCCTACGTCTGAAACAGGAAATCCTCTCTGTAGCGATCCCTCAGAGTCGCTGGAAAGTACTTCTCCAAAAATACATTCGTGAATGCTCCCCAAGTGCCTGCCACTGTGGTCTTGGCGAACTTCCACCACATTTGAGCACTCCCTCTCAGTTGGAAGGCGGCACATATAACCCTCAGATCATCTTCCTCAATCTGAAGCGAATCTAGGATCCTGGTAACCAGTTCCAGCCACTCAGTGGCAACCGTGGGGTTGGGATCTCCAGAAAAGGTAGGAGGGTCCAAACGTCAAAACTCGTGCATCGTGACCGTCGCCCTCGATTCGAGTACACTCTCTCTCCCCATAGAGGCCTCAGCTAGCTACCGGATGGAGCCAACCAACTCACGCAACGTATCTCCGTCAACAGGTCCTTGGGGTGCATTAGCATCCCCAATAACTGGGACTGGAATGTCCCTTCAGCCAGAACCACGGCCATGGCCTCGACCTTAACATCGCGTCTATAAGAAAGCAAAACAACGCATAAGACGCAACACATCGCATGAACATAAACGCTAAACACATAGCATGCTATCACATAGCCATATAAGTTCATGCTAAGCCAACCCCACATATCGAGGAGAATCGAAAAGAATGAGGCGTCAATCTGGATAACCTACTCATATTTTTTGCTAGAAATCATGTCAGCTAAACGCGTTTCTAACTTAGCTCCCAAGTTTGTTAACCCAAACGCCCAAAGGCAGGACTAATCAATCCCGAGGGTCAACCCCTATGATCAGATATGCACATCATTCACTTATCTAACATGCGACACGTTCATGTTATCAAAGCGTCTAAACACATGTAATCAAGCACACACAATCAACCTCACACGGGATACACCCTCTTCCCACGGCTCATATTCGAACCTAGAGCTCTGATACCAAGTTGTCACGCCCCAAACTCCAGGTCACGTGAATAACCTTAAACAACCATATAAACACCAAACCCGAGAATACACTCTCAAGTAAAACATACATACATTATATATAATCGCCAAACAACTTACATTACACGACCCTAACGCTGAAAAACATGTTACAACATACATGATTTCAAAACGAGCAAAAGAAAGGCTATAAGTCTTTCGCTCCACCGGCAACCCCAGATTAACCTCCGTGACCGGTACCTGAAAATATTTTTTTTATCTCACACCGTGAGCCAAAGCTCAGCAGAAACTAAATAGCACATGCAACATAAGAAAATCATGCTAGGAAAACGAGGTGTGGTTTTTGACTCTCTTTCAAGCTATAAAATAGTTAGAAAACGGTTTTAGATCACGACTCACCAGAGCCACCAAAACAATTGAAAACACAACTCGCACGAGCCCCTAGTAATAACATACATATATATATATGCAACACATGAATATATATAAATCGACTCTTAAGCCCGATCACGGTTCTATACAACTGAAAATAACTCATGCAATCTATGCACTATGCCCAACCCACTATGAGCAATACACTTAACATATATCTCATCAGGACCTCGGTTTCGCCCTTCAGATACACACACACGGAGGTAACAACTATAGATATCTGCCCATTACCCTAGCCACCACTCAAGGCCTACCTGGTAATGACAAGTTCTATATGGAGTCACAACACGAAACCACTCACGGGGCAACCGGCTCTTTTACGAATTTTCACAACCAATGGAAGACCTTCCAAACCACGTTTATGGGATCAACCCGAAGGACCGTAGCGAACCTATACAACACGAGGGTCTTCTCGGTCTTTCACTGAATGATCACTGCCACATCTAGCACATGTGTCTTCTCGGGCTTTCACCGAAGGACCACCGTCCCATCTATCACATGTGTCTTCTCGGGCTTTTACCGAAGGACCACCGTCCCATCTATCACATGTGTCTTCTTGGGCTTTTACCGTAGGACCACTGCCCCATCTACGTTTCTTCTCGGGCTTTCACCGAAGGACCACTGCCCCATGTAACAGTTCATACGCCTATGCATAACCTAATTAGGAATTAAATGCATACGACCACATCACATGAAACACACGCGATTCACATTGCACTAACCGACATCAAATGCCATGCAACTCATCCACATAATTCGTACATGAAAACCCGTGCAACATACATAAACCACGCACCGTGTGCGACCAATGCAACACATGCATATATGAATCAGAGTTTAGATACATCATGATTACATAAAACACCTATCCATCCAACAACATGTATGAATAAAGCTAAGCATAGTTCTATATACATAGAAACACATATGCCCACGACATTTCACTTAAGGAAGCCACATAACCCAACCCGACATCACATGCCTCAAGCCCGACCCCACAGACAGGCTTCTAGAAGACGACCTACGAAGGGCCCACCTCAAACCAAACACAACACGATTTTTACCAAAATCATATCCATAAAAGGATAACAGACCCAAACACGTCCCACAGCCGACGATGCACTAGCACCACACACGGAACAACCCGAGGTCACAACATGACCCTCGAAGCCACCATATGACCAACCAAACCCCGAAAGGAATCCACAGGTATTTGAATAGACTAATTCCCATAAATTAATCAATCGAATACCATAGGACGCCAATCGGAAACCAAACCCAACCAACGAACCACCATCACACAACAGTCTGGATTTCGCTGACCTAAACAAGCTCAACACACACCCACGACGCCTACACACGCCCAACACAAGACCACGATACCCCTAGAAACAAGAAACTTGATAAAAAGGGGGAACAAGGATGAACAACAACCTTACCCAAACATTTGGGCCAGAAATGGGTGAAAAACCGTTTGGAACTCTTGACACACCTTCACTCTTTTGGCCATAACTTTTTCTACAAAAAAAATTTTGAAGTGAGAGAGGTGTCATTGGAACGAAGACTTCTGGGGCTTCAATTTGAACACAAATGACCCAATTTCGAGTCCGAATGAGGGAGAAATGATAAAAAAGACCAAAAAATAGCCATGCGAACCCGATGGTCGTGAGGCAATCGCGAGGTGCTCGCGAAGCGCTTGAGCACCTCTCCAACAGAAGGCAGCACTCGCTAGGCGCCCGCTCAGCACTTGAGCGCCCTTCTACCCGAGAATAGCCCAGATTTTGCTATTCTTGGTGTTCTAAGCCCCCAAATCCTCTAAGACTCACTATGATGCTTCAAAACACTCAAAAACCAACCGATTCGCATATAATAAACTCCCACGGACATACACAAACTCAAACTACCAAAGATCACCGAACGAAAAGATTCAAAACCCGGTTCCATTCACCAAAAATGCACAAAAAGTCTTTTTAAACCAAAACTCAATTTTCTTAAAAAAAAGTCTGATCTACAGCAATCTAACCGTTAAAGACACATACGATTATACGTAACACACGATTATAAGACATAAGAGTCTAGGATCCTACCTCGGTTAGATAAAAACTCGATGCCTCAAACTCCGTGCAAAATCGAGTTTCGCTGGAATCAAAATCTGATTGGATGGTTGCGTAGCCCTCAATACTGATCCCAAGAATTCGCAGTCTGATCATCGAAAACTGAGCCCCGTGCCCCCAAAAACTTAGAGAGAAGGCAGAGAGAAAAAGGAGAAAATTTAAGAGTTAAATTTTGAAAATATCTTTTAAAAATATCTAACTCCAGATATTTATAGGTCTCCAAAATATCTTTTTTTAAAACTTTTTGAAAATTGCGCCACAACGCCCCACGGCCCCGTGAACCTACCATGCGTGCATATCTAGCCCAGATCATGCGTCAAAAGTATTGAAAACATGCTAAAATAAAAATGCTAAACACGCGTCGAAAAACGTAAAAAAAAAACAGGTCAGGATCTTACACAAAAATCTCCCAAAACAAATCAGGGTATATAGCAAATATCATAATATTTCCAAGTATCCAAATTTTTAAGAATTTCAATTACATCAATCACAGTACCAACCATAAGGTTGAATTTTTTTTTATTAAAATAAAACAGTGAACCTCGTAAAATCCGCCCAATTATGATGTGGTATGATACTATATGCTAAAATTACGATTTTTCAATTTACATGAGAATTCATGCATGGATATAATTAATTGGTATGTAGGACAAAAAGTGCACAAATTACTCTAACGTCACCTCAAAATACTTAGGCTAAAACACAATGTGTATGGATCAATGATTTAACCAAATTTGCATGTAAGTAATTCAACCACTAAAATCATGTAAATATATGAAGACAATATCACACATTCTAATTATTTAACCATGCATAACATAATATAGAAAACCCAAAATAATAGCATTAATACTAAATTACATTTAATTATTGTCAGGATTTTTAGATTTTAGTGACTGATTTTAGGGTTTTTAAAATACTTATACTCGAAATTAAAACCTGAGATTTCGTAGGCACCCTATTTGGGATGTTCTGAACACTTTTTATGTTTTACACTTTTTCAAAATTTGCCTCTAAAGCCTCGGTTGTGACAAAACAAATTTATGTGACAGTATAGAGATAAATTTCCGAAATGGTGGTGTGAAAACCTTGTGAGTTCAAAAATAAAAATGAGAACTTAGATTTAAATATTTATTTTTAAAATTTTTACAGTGGTAGATCTATGAGTTTTGAAGTTTTGGGACTTGACCTTGTATTTTTTTATATTTTTTGAATTTATTATAGATATTTACCAAACAGTGTTCAGATTCGATACACTTTGGAAGAATCGTTGTCATTTTCTCTATACACAAGAAAACAAATTGATTGAAGTAGACTTAGAAAGATAAGACGTTTATCTATCCAACCACATAGAAATCATACCGAGTGCTTACTTCTATAGTAAATGACGTGGATTCAAATTAGTCTGTCCAAACAGCTATTTAAACCCGATTTACTTATCTACTTTTAGAAAAATAAGAAAAAAAATTTAGAGCTCAAGAAAATTCGTGCATACAAATAATATGTACATGAAACTACAGTAAAAAGTTCAAAAACTTTTGATGAGTCTAGATCACTCAAACAAAATAGAAAAAATTAGATTTTTACCAAAAACTCTTTCTAAACAGATTTGAGTATGAAAAAAACAAGAGTTTGAGCATGGATCTTAGGTTTTGGTGGGATTAGGTGATGATTGAATACTTGTAAATGAAAAATAAATGTATAAAGATGTTTCTACCTTGGTATAACTTGGTGGATGATGGATATAAATGTGCCTTGATGAAGAACACAAGAATCTCCAAGAACGCTAGGTTTGGTCTTCACTCTTATTCTCTCTCTCTCTCTCTCTCTCTATCACACTTACACAACACTTAAAGAATATTTTGCAACAAAAATCTGGTAGGGGAGTGCTAGAGCTGAAAATGATGGGTTATTTGTGGTCTTTTAAAACAATTTTTGTAGCATAAAGGGGTTAATGATGGTGTGTTAGGTCTAGGTGGGGCTATAACCACTAAAACACAATGCATGCATGACACACACAATAAAAGATTCAAATTTTGTAGTCCCAAAGATTCAAAATTTGGGTGTGTTTTGGCTCAAAGATTAAAATTTTGTTATATTATATTAGGTGTGTTTTGGCTCAAAGATTCAAAGATTTGATATAATAATAAATTCAAGAATTTTGGGTGTGTTTTGGCTCAAAGATTTGGTATAATAAGGATTCAAAGATTTGATATAATAATAAATTTTGGGTGTATTTTGACTCAAAAATTCAAATTTTGGGTGTGTTTTGGCTCAAAGATTCAAAGATTTGGACAATGTAAGGTCTAAGTGTGAGAGTCAGTGTGTTTTGGCTCAAAGATTCAAATTTTGTTAAATTATATCGATATACTGTATATTTTGTGACATACATATATATATATATATATATATATTACATTGTTCAATAATAAAATTTAAAAATTAACTTAATGTATATTTTTAATTTATATTACATTGTTCAATAATAAAATTTAAAAATTAACTTAATGTATATTTTTAATTATAAATATTAAAGATTTGATATAATAATTTTAAGTGTTGTACTTAATTTTTACACTTAGTTTAATTATAGAATTATTTAATTGATGGTTGGATTAAATTTTAATTTTTGTACAATTTCGTGACTTGATGTATATTTTTTAAATTATTTTTATACTAATTTTAATTTAATTTGATGAATTTAGATTTTATAACTCAATTTCATGATTTAATAGTATTTTATCATTATTTAATTATTTATATGTTATTTTAAGTCTCTTTATATTAATATACAAGTTGGCTTAAAGTTATATTATTATATTAGATTATTAATTTTCATTAGATTACTTGTAGAGATTTATATATACATATACATATATATAATAAGTTATTTTTTTATTTATTTAGTTATTTTATGCATTAAAGTCACTTTTTACTTTTGATTATTATATATTAAAGTAACTTTTTCTTTTTGTTTATGGATTATTTTATTAGGTTGCAGGGAAGAGTATAATTATATATACGTATCCTCCTACATAAATACACTTATGTATTTATAATATTACTTTTGATTATTTTAATGAGGATTGCATGTTGTAGAGAATTAAAATTTATTGATTATTTTATTGTGTTTGTTATGGAGATTTTTTTATGTGTGTATACTAAAACTTGTGTTGAAGTTTGCGTGAATTTGTGTTATAGTCACATAATTAATTATTATTTTTTAAAAATTTGTTATTATTTATTTTTTTTTTGTTGGGTGATCGTGACGATATGAATGACTACACTACAGCTATACTATCGTTACAATTATTATATCTACAAAGCGAATTCTTACAATTTAATTTATTATGTTTTGTATTAAATTTCTTTTTAAATTAACATACAAGTTGGTATTAAATTATACTATTTTATTGAATTGTGTACTTTTGAATAAAATATTAAGATTTTTGTAGAGATTTGTATGTTTGTATATGTATATACTAAAATTACTTTTGAGTTTTACTTGTTTTACACTCTAAGATTTGTTTAGTAGTATTATTATTATTCTTGAGATTGTTGTAGAGATTTTTTTGATATATATATATATATATACACACACCAATACACATATATATATTTATTAAATTGCTTTTGTCTTTTGAATATTTTTATATGCATAAAGTAATTTTTACTTTTTATTTTTGAATTATTTTATTAGATTGTAGATAAGAGTATAATTGTATTTACATATCCTACTACATATATATATACCTATACATTTAGAATATTACTTTTAATTATTTTAATGGAGATTGAGTGTTGTCAGGAATTAAGATTTATTGATTATTCTATTGTGTTTGTTGTAGAGATTCTCTTAATTATGTATGTATACTTATATATACAAAAGCTTATACTGGAGTTTGTGTGAGTTTGAGTTCTAGTCGCATAATTAATTATAAAAAAATTATTATTATTATTATTTATTTTATTTATTTAATTTTTTTTCCAATGTTGAGTGATCGTGACGATATAGACGACTATACTACAGTTATACTGCCATTGCTATTATTATATCTAAAAGCAGGTTCTTACAATTATATTGAGTTATTAGTTTTGATTATAATATTGAGTTGTATAGACTTACAAATACACCTATATATATATATACAATAAGTTATTTTGTCTATTTGATTATTATATACATTAAAGTGATTTTTACTTTTAATTATTTTATTTGATTATGGAGACATGTATACTTATACACACACACACACACACATATGTATATATATATAATAAGATTATTTTTTGCTTCCTGATTATTATATTTAGAGTATTATAGAGATTTGATCTTTTTTTTTTAATTGAGATTATGGGTTATAGAGATTTGATATTTTGTTGATTATTATATTGTATTGTAAAGATTCCCGTATATACTCGTACCTATATATACATATAAAGTTTGGTTGGAGAATGTGAGTGTGAGTGAATTTATTATTTTTGTGTATGATTTTGTGATTTAATACACTTTATTATTATTATTATTATTATTTTTACATTTATTATATTATTTGGTTATTTGTTTATCCTCTATTATTCTTATTATTTAATACTATTTTATTATTTATTTTTGATAAATCTTGAAAATATAATTATCTTTTCTTGAAAGTTGAAATTTGATTTGATTTGATTTGGGATATTGTATTTTATCTTATTAATATAAAGTTGGCACATACTCCTATGTGGTCTCACACATATGATATATATGTACC
>JAOTRH010144815.1:0-13607 GCA_034768845.1 Heliamphora exappendiculata | reverse complement strand
GGGAATGATGATTAATGAAGGAACCTTATTCTCCTTTATCAAGAATGGATGAGATTGATCACATGTGAGGATTTGTTTGATTTATGGTTCTCATTTTTTAAAGAGAGAGACTAAAATAATTGCAAAAGACAAAAATATTTGCATTAATGATCAATGCATCTAGAAGTGTGCACGGCTTTGATCAGGAGAATAAATTTTTTTAATCAATTTATTTATTGCCGGTGACTATTTTTTTAGCTCATCGTTAATTTATTAATTGTCAAAATTAAGGTTAGATGATATTTTTTGACAGTTTTAACCCATAATTTATGCGGTTTAGCATGATGAAATTAAATTATTAAACTTTGAAATTATTTTCTTAACTTAGTTTCTAAAAAATAAACAACTTATTGCAATATTAAAAAAAATCACATTTATCAAGTCAAGAAAAAAATTGACTAAAAGTATTAGCAATCATTCAGTAATAATAATAATAATAACATAATTAAATATATTTAATAATAACATTTACAATAAATACCTCTTGAAAAAATATTCACAATACATAAAGTAAATATTTATATGAGAAAATCATAAATATTCATAATACATAAAGTAAATATTAAAATCATAAATATTTTAATTTTTTCTTTATAAATTATGAAAAAATATATAAATGTAAATATTTGTATGAGATAAAAATTTATCATATGTAAAAATATAATAATTAATATATATTATAGCGGGTTAAATTGATGGCGGGTTGAAAAAATATAAATTTACAATCAATTCATTATTTTTATTTTTTTATTCAATTCATCCAACTTAACTCACTCACTCGCACAATTCGTGCAAATTGAGTTGATTTTAAATTGAATTGATGAGTTAAAACAGATTAACGAATTGTTTACCCACTTGTATTTGCGTTTGTAATCTTTCCGATATAAACCCATGAGATTGATCACAGCACCTGAGTGACTTAATGAAACCCATTTTTCCATTTGGAGGGTGGGAAACTATTTCATTGGAAAAGGAAGAAAAAGGGGAACAAAGGAAGAAAAGAGGTGGAAATAAAAGTATTTAAGAAAAATTCTTCTGCTTCTTTTTATTCACTGGTGCAATTTGTTTAATCAAGGTGTTTGTTAGATATTATTTTTAATCTTTTAACTTATAATTCAGTTTAATTGTTGAAAAAACTCAATTAAGTGTGCTTAGAGCTTTTTTTACTTGTAGCTTTTTTTATTGTTAATCAAAAAATACAAATTATACTACTTGCAACTATAATTTTACACCACGAACAAATATTTGTAACTTTTGTTTAAAGTGATAATCATATCTTTTCAGCTATAATCAATATGAGTTTCATTTGGTAACTTTATTTTTATTTTTTTGTAACTTGGTTTAAAGTTATCTTTTTACTTCTTTTTGCATTTTTACATTGCACCGATTGGCAATTTGGTTTTTTTGACTTTTTGGTTAAAAACGCAAAAAAATCAACATTATTCGTTTGGCAAAAAAAAAAAAAAAAGGGTCAAAAAGTCGAATTAAAACATAAACTTTCAAAATATTCAAATTAAACTCCCACCAGTTTTAAAATAGAATAATTTTAGTATAAGCTCAATTATCAGCTAATAATTGAGTTTTAGTTCCGTAACAATTTTTTTTACAGTTTTAGTTTAATGCAATAAGTGATACATTTATTAGTTCATAAAACTGAGACATTAATTAAATAAAAATGTATTACTTTTTATTTCCAACAATTATAATAACTTGATAAATGTATTATTTGAATTTTTTTGCTTATCTAAAACAAAAAAGATTAACTCTTAAATAGAAATAAATCAGGCATAATATAATTATTTCAAATTTAATAGGACTAAATCTCTTAAAATAAAAATTGTAAAACTATATCTTTTGTGAGGTCTAAAAAAATAACTAATTTTAAAATTTTTCATTAAAATACAATAATACCCATTATTCATAACTTACTTACTACCACTACGAACTACATATTATTATTAATATTAAATATATAAAAAGGTAAAATTGTCAACTTTGAACAAAAAACAAAAAAGTTAATTTTTTATCCAAACAACTAATTTCAAAAAAGCTAGTTTAAAAATTAAGTTTCTAAACAACCTACCTTAAACTCAATTTAATTTTTTAGCTAAAAATGTAAAAAATCAAAAAAAACTAACTTTTAAACTGGTTACAATCGGGGCCTAAGTCCAATAACTATAAAATTTGTTTGGTTCAAAAGTAACTTTAAATCAGCATGTAAAGAGAAAATAAAATAATTTTACATTTAATATTTTTTGCAAAAATAGAATAAATGCAAGAAAATGTTGTGATTTTATAATTAATTTTGTATAATTAAAAAGAATAAACGTCGGTCCTTAAACCGGATTCAAATAATGCCGTATATTTCCTTATTTATGGGAATTATACTCTCCTTCACTGAAGTAATTGCAGCAGTAGGAGCTTTCAAAAATGATGTTTTAAGAATTTTAAAACTTTTTCTCAAGATAAAAAGTTCTCCAAAATCATCAAGGAAAGAATAACTTTAGTAAAGTGATTAATCAACATCAAGCTCCTTATCTTGTATTTAACTTATGTTTGGCTTAATTTTTATTTTTATTTTTGTAGATTTTTTTGTTTTTTGGCTTTTTTTATAAAAAAATAAGTGTAAAAAAATATTTAAAAAAACTAATTAATTATAATGAAAAGACAAATAAGCGAGCTTTTTAAAAGATTTTTAAACAAAAAAAAAACTTTAAAAAAGAGCTGGTTCAAACATAAGCTTACAATTTCTCATCTTTTTTGTGAGAATAATGTGGTATTTTATGTTTGCATTTTGAATTTGTCAAATTAAAAATTTAATAAAGAGGAACGAAATTACGTATATAAATAAAATAAGTAATAGCGTTGCTTTTTTATGAAAAATGGATTATTTAAGGTCCCATTTGGAATAATGTGAGTTTTAGCATTTAAGTATTTTTCGTTTTTTACATAAAAATATTTAATACATTCTTATTTTTTTATTTATAAACAGCTTGTTTAGAATGTCTTTTTTATCTTTTCCTTTATGAGAGAAGTGTTGAATTTTTTTTTTATTGAAGAGATTACCCAAATTGGTAACTTTGGGTTTTTTTTTTTTTAAAACGTCAAAAAGTCAAGGTTATCTATTTGACAAAAAACTTAAAAAATTAAAAAATTAAAAAGTAAAATTAAAATACAAATTTTTAGAATTTTTTATTTAAACTTCAACCACTTTTAAAACACAATAATATCTCTTATTGATAACTTATTTACTACCACTATCAATTACATATAATTGTTAATATAAAATATATAGAAGAGTAACATTGTCCACCTTGAACAAAAAGCAAAAAAATTAGCTTTTTATCCAAATAACCAATTTCAAAAAAGTTAATTTTAAAATTAAGTTACCAAATAATCTATTTCAAACTTTTTTTTTGATCTAAAGAAAACCAAAGAAACCCTAAACAGACATTCTATCTTTAATAATCAAATCTCGAATGTGGAGAGGCATAGTTGTGATGGCCAACCTTGATAGCGCATGAGCGACGACGTTTCTTTGTCATTTTACGTGAGAGTATTCGATGTTAAGGAAAGATCGTATGAGAGCACGTCCTTCCTCGATAATGTTACCAAAATTGGAAAAATCTTATTCCCTTGATTTGAATGCATTAATCACCTTGAGAGAATCTCCTTCCAAATGGATGTTCATAAACCATTTTTCCACCGCAAAGCGTAGTGCAAAGATAGCTCCATCGGCCTCCGCGTAGTCAACATCCAAGAACTTCTTGAAGTGCATTGTCCCCGCTGCTAAGGCCATACCCAAGTCATCCCTTACAATGAACCCTACTCCTGTTCTCCCATCCTTGCATCTCGAAGCATCAAAGTTTATCTTTATGAAATTTGCTACCGGGTATGTCCATTTTACTCTTTGTGGGGTTGATTGTTCTCTTCTGTGTATCCCTGAAGCCGCTGCTGCATAGTCTTCCAATATCTTACTCGCTAGGTGAAGTATCTCATGAGGGTATTTTGGTGGGTCGATCACATCATCCATTAATCTGAAATTCCTTTTCGTCCATAGCCGCCAATTAATCATGCAAAAAAGATTAAAGGCATTTTCATCCAGATTGTTGGTCATCAGTTCTACCTAATCCCTAAAATCTCCTCTCTTCTTCAAATGAGACCAAACCCCCACATCGTGGTTTTGGCTCCGTACATGTTTCGCAAAGGTGCAGTCCCTTAAACAATGGATTATCAATTCACCCTGTTGCCCACATCCAACACAGAAAGGATCTTGGATAATCTTCTTCTTATAAAGGTGTAGCCCGACCGGAAGGATGTCATTACAAGCTCTCCGCATGAAGATCTTTACTTTGTTCGGAATCTTGGCTGACCAAGTCCTCCTCCAAACCTTTGAAGCTGCTGAAGAGTCCGAGCATCCTGCTTTATCCCCATTTGGCACTATTCGGATAATGGGAAATACATCCGAGCATCCTGCTTTATCCCCATCTGCCTCTGTTGCTATATAGTAGCCAGAGCGGACTATGTATTTCCCATTATTCGAATAGTGCCAAATCATTTTATCACCTCTGCCACTCTTGCTAATTGGAATCGAACTAATAAGATCACCCTAAAAGGGTAGAAGTAATTGACCTAGAAGGACCCGATCCCAGTCTTCATTGTCCCCCTTGATTAAGTCTGCCACTATAAGATCTGGAACATTGAGCTGCATTGGGCCGACCACTTTGAAATCTGGCCCATTTGGAATCCATCTATCCTTCCATACTCGGATTTGGTGCCCATTTGGTCGAGTTTGTCCAGAGAAGAGTGTCTGAGGGGATGAACAGCTACCTCATGCGGCGTTTTGTTGCAGGTGAGGTAAAGATGGCTCTCGATCAGATGGGACCAACAAAAGCCCCGGGGCCTGATAGCAAACCTGCTGCCTTCTACCAAAGGTATTGGCACATTGTTGGGAATGACGTTGCAAGGGCTGTTCTGGGTATTCTTAACTCATCAGTCTCTGTTGAACCAATTAATGAGACTCTCATAGTGCTAATCCCGAAGGTCAAATGCCCGCTGAGAGCGAGTAAATTTCGACCCATCTCCTTATGCAATGTAGTTTACAAAATAGTCGCAAAAGTCATTGCTAACAGGCTTAATGAGGTTTTACTAGAGGTAATACATGAAACCCAAAGCGCCTTTCTCTCAGGTAGGCTTATCTCAGATAACATACTGATTGCTTTTGAGCTCTTTCATCATCTGAAGAATAAGAGGATAGGTAAGGACGGGATCATGGCTATGAAGCTCGACATGAGCAAAGCATATGACCGGGTAGAATGGGCCTTCCTGCAGGATATGATGCATCTTTTGGGGTTTGCAGAGAATTTTATTCAACTCATTATGAACTGCGTTACAATTGTCAGTTACAAGATATTAGTAAATGGCCAACCCTCCCCTCCATTCAAACGTCCCGTGGACTGAGACAGGGAGACCCTCTCTCTCCCTATCTCTTCCTTATCTGTGCAGAAAGTCTCTCTGCACTACAGAGGAAAGTAGAAGCAGATGGTGCAATTCAGGGCATGAGGATCTGTAGACAGGGGCCAAGGATTTCTCACATATTCTTTGCCGACGACAGCTTACTGTTTTGCAAGGCAAGCACGGATGAAGCCCAAGTAATCAAAGATATTTTGTGAACATATGAAGAAGTTTCTGGGCAACAGGTAAATCTTGACAAATTCGCCTTGTCCTTCAGCAAAAATACCATGGCAAATCGAATATCGGATATCAAGATTGTTTTGGAGGTCAATGTTGTGGATGACTAAGAAAAGTATTTAGGAGTTCCGTCAATGATTGGTAGATCAAAAAAGGAGATCTTTAGAACTATCAAGGATAGGATCAGGGTAGTTATCCAAGGGTGGGGGAGAAGTTGCTCTCTCAAGCAGGAAAGGAAGTCCTAATCAAAGCAGTGGCTCAAGCTATTCCGACTTACACAATGTCTGTCTTTATGATTTTCTCTAGTCGTCGAGAAGAAATATCTGCCCTAATAGCCAGGTATTGGTGGGAAGGATCAGAGAAGGGTAGAAAAATACACTGGCACAAATGGGATGCTTTTTGTGAGAGCAAATCAAATGGGGGACTGGGCTTCAAAAACCTGAAATGGTTTAATCTTGCATTACTGGCTAAGCAGGGATGGAGACTGATGAACAACCCAAATTCCCTTGTGAGTCGGCTTCTGAAGGCAAAATATTTCCCTACCACTTCTTTCTTAGAGGCTAAGATGGGTCCCAACCCTTCTTACTCTTGGAAAAGTATCATGGAGGTGCAGCAAATCCTCAAGAGGGGCATTAGATGGAGAGTGGGAAATGGGCACCAAATCCGAGTATGGAAGGATAGATGGATTATCCATTTGGGTTGTTCAGAAAATAGACTAGGATGATCAGTAACATACTTGGTCCTCTTTTGTTGCCCTTCAATCGATACAGGATCCACACACTTGCGCTTCTTCTTCTGAAGATGCTCAGCTTTTATAGTATTGCTGCTAGCTGTCCTTGCTAATTTCTTCCACGACCCAGCCTTATTTTGCCGATGTCCCAAGTCAGATAGGGGAGGCACTGTTTCTATAGGTGTGTAGTCAAATCCGGCACATGGAAATTCTGGTTCGAGTTGTGAAAGACCCGCAGAATTCGCATTGTCTAGGCTCGTCTCATGCTAAAATTGGACAGCATTCAATGGTTCTGTGGATAGCACCTTACCGTTAGAGATATAATTTTTCGCTTCCATACTTTCCAGCTGTGAGTTGATTTTGGATTCCCTAATAACAAGGGAAGATTGAAGAGTGCGAGCATCAAATCCAGGTATTCCCATAGTCAACCCACGATCGGAGAGAGAGTTTCGTTCCTCGTTGATCCATTCCTTTTCACATTCCAGATTTTGTGATGTTTCCTTCAAGCCCAATGCATGCGCTAACATCATTGTCAAGTTTCCATTTGTGCCTACGACCGCCGCTTGCCTGGCTTTTATTATTGATTGGTTGGTTGGCTCCCTTACTTTTTGCTCCCCTTTCAGCGTAATTCCTAGGTCTTGTGCGTCTTCCATATGCAACCCATGATTATGGGAAATTCGGTCTGACACCGCACCTTCCATAAGCGTTGCTATCCCGTGATTGGCGGGATTGTTCTCCAGCTATGAGTCAGTCTCCGATGAAGCTACCACTGGTGGAGCTACTGCTAACGATTGGCCTTCTAGCAACGACTGGTTCTTTCTCAAGGTACTGAGTTCTTCTTGCCGAGTACTGGGTTCGGTGTTACCTGAGTGTTGCTCCTTCCCGTCGGAGTTCGGTTCCACACCATCAGCCCCCCTGGGTTGGAAAGACTTCTGTGCATGAGTAAAACTCCTTGCTCTCGGTGGGTGACTTCCACTGAACCGTAACCATGGGCCGTATAGGTCTTGGTCAATATTTGATTCCCGTGGCCGTAAGAGTTTCATCTCACACTCTTTTTTGGTATGGCCTAACACCCCACAATGATAACACATGAGTGGGAGGCGCTCATATTTGAAGTTTGCCCACTTTTTCTCCCCATTCCCAACAGCAATTTAATCCCTCCTCGAATCGGATATCGTACGTCCATATTCACCCGAATTCTCAAAAATGGTCTCCATGCGAGACCCTCTTCTCCATACTCCATATCTTCAAAGATACCATATTTTTCCCCTATAAGAGTCCCCACTCTTTTGTTCATGCATGCCAAAGGAAGGTTGTACACTCTGATCCAGAACGAGGCTCTGTGTGGATTGATTTTCGATGCTTGCAATGTACCGCTGTACTCCTCCAAAACCAAAAGTTGGTTATCAAAATTCCATGGACCGTTGGTAATGACTCTTTGTTTATCGGCCATGTGATTAAATTGAAAAAGAAAAAGATTTTTCTTCAACACTTTGCACGTTACTCGCTTCGATAAGTTTCATGCTTGGATCATCGTAGCCTTCATCGCCTCAAAGTTGAAAGCTTTTCTGGTTAGGAGAGTATGAACCATGCATAGCCTTCCTTTGGTCTCATTTGTTAACGTGAAATTGGCATCCAACTCGGCTTCCTCCTCTTCATCCATCGTGAACACCAACCGCCTCTTGAGATCATCTGCAGCTTCTGCCCAAGCCATCTTGTTCCCTTAAGAAACTCCCAGTCACCGGGAGAGGCTAACCACTGCCACATACAGGAGAGAAACCCCAATGGAGAGAAAACCCCAAGGAGAGCAAAAAACTTCAACTTACTTCAAACTTAATTTAGTTTTTTGACTAAAAATGTAAAAATGCAAAAAAAAAAAAATTTAAATTAATTGTCAATCGGGTCATATTGTTGTTTTGCATAATCATGATTTTTTAATTTATTTAGCATGAAAATAAACTTTTTTCCGTTAAAAAATAACAAATGGGCTTTTTTGCTATTACACCAAAGTGTAACTTAAAAATAAAATTTTAAGAAAATAAATAAAATAAAGAAGTCAAAACAAACAAGAGCTAAAACTAATGCTAACCAACCATATCCCTAGCAATAACAAGGGATGCCATAATTACTGCACTAATTTCCATCTTCTTTTTTTCTTATAGTTTTTGTTCTTTTGTAATAAATTAGATTCTCCAGTCCTTGTTGTAAATTTTGTTACTTGTCAGTTTCTTAACTACTACAGCTTTTTGATTCAATCCTCAAATTAGTTCATGTGCACATAATATTGGTTTTATTTGAATTAAATGTCGAGAATTTTACTTATTTTTGTTCTTTTGAAATTTGTCTTATCTTATAACTATTTTTTTTTTATTTTTTTGAATCATTTCGATGAGATAAATTTAAAAAATAAAAAAAAATTTATCAAAAAATAATTTTTTTTTACTAAAAACAAAATAAATAATATAAAATTTTGACTTATTAACTTATTTTTATCTTTTTTAAACATTTTCTATGAGCATTATTTATACAATTTGATTGTCTTATTTGAAACCATAAATGAAAAAGGAGAGAATTGAAAGAAGAGACATGCGAGTTTGTTTTTGAGATTTAAGACTAATAATTTGATAAATATTAGATCAGTAATAACTCATTTATAATACTAATATTTTTTTTATTTTATTATTATTTTTATTCTATTAAAATATAAATTAAATTTGTTATAATATACATAAATTTATTTATAATTTTTAATCAAAGAAAAAATATGCGAGACTCGTACTATTTATTGTTTTAAAACTTTAAAAACAATGCATATTACATGAAAATAATTTTTTTCACCCACCAATTAAGTTTGGCCTGTACCCACTATCTTAATTGGTCTGAAATGTGGACTACACTTCTAATTGTACGATGAGCTCTATAGTTCGAAGTCGAACTAATAAAAATAAATAAATAAATATTATCTACTTATTTTTTTAAGTGATTGAACAAAATATGTAACATTCATATTCTATCGTATAAATCACTGCATACTTCAAAATATATGATGAATTCTAAGTAAATATTATATAAAACTCATCATATTTATAAACTTATGATAATTCATGCAATCTAACACCGGGACATATGTGCGTAAACATAAAAAAATAAAAAATAAAATTACTTAGAACACATAAATCCAATTACAATAGCCTAGTTTGGCAACCCGCTTTGAGCCAATTTAAAGTTAGATTTTTTGCCTTTTTTCTTAAACCTTAAAATGTCAAAAAATTTCGTTTTTCAACTCAAAGTTTAACATTTTTGCTTTTGATATAATTTTTTTTATATTTTTAAAAAATATCATAACTTTTATTATACATATTTATTTTTTATTAAAATTATATTTTAAAATTTTACTCGTCAAAATCTATTAAATAATATCTATATTGAATATAAAATTATTTAAAAATAAATTTTAAAAAATTATAACAACTTTAAGCAAAACATTTGACCTTTTAGTTTAAAGTCACTTTAAGCCTTTGACTTAAAATCATTTCATTTTTCTTCTAAACAAATTTTTGATTTTTAAGTTTAAAGTGATTTTATACAAAAATAATAATAATAAATAATAAATAATAATAATAATAATTTAAAGTTAAGTTGTCAAACGGGACCAAAATTACAGAAAATTGAACATGAGGTAATCATTTGCAAATGAATAGCTTAGATCCACTTTTATGTATATAAAAAGCGATATAAATTTTATTAATTAAAAATTAAATGTGAAATTTTTTACACATTATAAGTATATTGTGTATTTTAAAAACATAAAAAATTGCATCACAAAAGGTCGAGTATACCCTAACTAGATTGGCACATACAAGCCTAATAATCATTTGCATTATTCTCTATTTAAAATACATGACAAATGAAATATAAAATTACAAATATAAAAAATAACGTTTACATATACAACAAATAATTTAAAAAATTAATCTAAGCCTGATAATTCTTCAGGCGTTTCGGAAGTGATAAATTCGATGTCTGTTTCGAGTCTTTCCTTCTTGTCCATTTTTTGATACTTTTTTTATGCGTAAAGTGTGTCTCGTGTAATTATCAGTGCTTGTACCATCTCGGAAGTGAGTCTAGATCTAATCTCGTTCAGTACCCATCCACCTGCACTGAAAGCTGATTCCGAAGCAACTGTAGAGACAGGAATGACAAGTATATCGCGAGCTATCGCGGCCAATACTGGCCACGACACCTCGTGCTGTTTCTAATAATATAAAATATCAAAATTATTTTCATTTAAAATTTCTATAGCATCAAAATAACATTGGAGTAATCTGATAGAACTCCCATGAACCTCAGAAAGTCGCCTATTTTTTATTATAGACTAATCGCTACGATTTCGAGATAAAGTCCTAACTGTAGATTGTGTTGATTGTGGTATTATATACGTTTTATATTCATCATATAAATATTTAAGTGTTTTATTTATTGGGTCAAGTTGGTTTGCATTACCATAAATATTTTTTAAAAAATATTATAAATTAATATTTTTACTCCTAGAATCTAGTATGCAAGTTATTCTAAAAATATGTATTATTTCATTATAATATTTATCAAATTTATCTTTCATACTAAATATCATTTGATAATAATTTGGATTGATTAAATATTCATCAAATATTACTATAATTCGTTTTAATTGCAGTAAAACTAATAGAGTAGTAGAAGTGTAAATAAAATAAAATAATTTTGTTGTTTGATCAAAAACATTATAAATTTTTTTATAGACATTTAAATTAGTCCAATCACTAGGTATTAGTGGAGAAAAATTAATTTCTATATTCATTTCAAAAAATAAATTAATTACTTTTCTTTGTTTTATTGTTAGTTGTAACATATTATATGTCGAGTTCCACATAGTTTCTATACCATGTTGTAATTTTTGACATTTTATATTTTCTTGTTGACAAATTTTTCTATACATATTAACTCTCCTACCACTACTATTTATACATCTTATTCTAACCTAACTCTTTCAAAAGACTCATTATAGTATTTAAATACTTATTTCACAATTAAATTTAAAATATGTGCGAAACAACGAATATAAAATAAAAAAACCAGATAATGGAAGCTGTAAATAACGTTTTAAATAATTAACACATTCATTATTATAAGAAGTATTATCTAAAGTAATAGCAAAAATTTTATTTGCAATACCCCACGTAACTAGTTTTTGCCTAATAACTATACCTAAACAATGACCGGTATAAGAAAATTCTATAATTTTAAATGAAAAAATTCTTTTACATAAATTTCAATCATTATCTATAAAATATGCTGTAATGTATTGAAATTCTTAAGCATTTCTAGCAGTCCATAAATCAGAAGTTAAACTAATTTTTTCTTTTAAATTTGTAAATAAATCTATCAACTCGATTTTAATTTCATTAAATTTACTTAAAACTCTATTTCTTGTAGTATTTCTAGGAAAACGTTGAAATTGCAGAATAAATTCGGTTTGTATCATTTCTTCAAATAGTGGTTGTTCACTCATTGAAAATAGTTGTTCTTATTTTATTATATATTTAACAACAGAATTTTGTGCATGGGTTTGTTCTCACGAAAAATTAATAATATTACAAGTTGTATTCATACCTTTTGCATTTGTGAAGTGACAGTAAGAGCTGAATTTTATGGTGACTATCAGCATGTCTACGTAAGTGAATAGTGCCACTAGATGTGTGACCCGAAAGTAGTTTATTACAAATTTTACATTTTATTTTAACAGTAATAGTGCAATTATTATTTTTTTCAAAAAGTTTTTTAAAATTTTTTTGCACATTTGAAACTTTTTTACTAGATAAATTTACTGATGTAGATGCAGATGCAAGTGCAGACGTTGATGAAGCAGTTGGTGGATTAAAAAATAGGAACAAGGAGAGTAGGATTAGAACCAGTATGTGAAAATGTAAAAATATCTTTTTCTTAATCAATGATAAAAATATTTGGATTCATCGATAAAAAAATTTATAAAAATATTAATAAATTTTTTTTAAAAAAATAGAGAATAAATATTAGAATTTAAAAAAATTGAAAATGAAATAAAATTTAATTTTAAAAAAAAACTAATTAGGATTTAAAAAAATGTATGCAAAATTTAAATAAATATTATAACAAATAAATTAAATTGTAGAAAGTTTAATTTTTTTAGAGACTAGAATTTAAAAGGCAAGAAATAAATTAATAAATTAGATAATAGAGACTCGAATTAAAAAAAATTGAAAATGAAATAAAATTTAATTTTAAAAAAAAATTAATTAGAATTTTTTTTAAAATGTATGCAAAATTTAAATAAATATTACAACAAATAAATTAAATTGTAGAAAGCTTACTTTTTTTAGAGACTAGAATTTAAAAAGAAAGAAATAAATTAATAAATTAGAGAATAGAGACTCGAATTTAAAAAATTGAAAATAAAATGAAATTTACTTTTTTTAGAAATTAATTAGAATTTTAAAAAATGTATGCAAAATTTAAATAAATATTACAAAAAATAAATTAAATTGTAGAAAGTTTAATTATTTTAGAGACTAGAATTTAAAAAGAAAGAAATAAATTAATAAATTAGATAATAGAAACTCGAATTTTAAAAAATTAAAAATGAAATAAAATTTAATTTTAAAAAAAATTAATTAGAATTTTAAAAAAATGTATACAAAATTTAATTAAATATTGCAAGAAATATATTAAATTTTAGAAAGTTTAATTTTTTTAGAGACTAGAATTTAAATTGCAACAAATAAATTAAATTGTAAAAAATAAAGCAAACCGAATTAAAGAACTCCAATTTTTAATCTTGATTTCGATTGATTTGTATTTTTATCTTGATCTTGATTCTTGATCTTCGCTCATTGATTCATCAACAATTGCACCGAACCCGAATATTACTGAATATCACCGAGTAATTAGAGATAAAAATTAGAGAGAAGATTGTAGAGAGAAGAGAGATGTTTGGATGAATAAAAATCACAAATGTGCATCCTTATTTATAGAAAAAATATTGTATTTATAAAAAATAAATTAGCCGTTGGCCGAGTCTAGACCGGGCCGGGCCCAACGATCAAAAAATATGGGCTGTTGATTTTTTTCAGAT
>JAOTRH010144804.1:0-10521 GCA_034768845.1 Heliamphora exappendiculata | reverse complement strand
ATGACAAGATTGATATTAGTGATCTGAAGACCTTTCTGCAAACAAAATTCCAAACTAAAGATTTTGAGTGCTTGCAGAACTTTTGGGGATCGAGATGGCTAAAGGAAAACGCGGAATATTTATTTCCCAAAGAAAATATGTGGTGGACATTTTGCAGGACACGAGTCTTCTGAATGCAAAGAGTGTGGAATCCCTAATGAATCCGAGTGTGAAGCTTCTTCCAGGAGATGGTGATGTGTTTTCTCACCTCGAGAGATATCGTCGGATGGTAGGTAAACTCAATTATCTGACTACGATAACCAGACCGGATATTGCGTATCGAGTACGTGTAGTGAGTCAGTTCATGACAGACCCTCGAGTCCCACATTGGAATGCAGTGGTTCGTATCTTACGGTACCTCCATTCTAATCCTAGGAAGGGCCTACAGTTCTATGACCAAGATCGCTTCCAAATCGAGGGCAATTCGGATGCGAATTGGGCAGGATGTCCAATTGATAGGAGGTTCACATCAGGATTCTCAATTTTTGTTGGTGGGAACCTAGTATCGCGGAAAAGCATGAAACAAAATATAGTATCGAGATCAAATACTGAGGCAAAGTATATATCCATGGCATTAACAACACCAGAAATTATGTGAATTTGAGAGATTCTCACTAAGTTAGAAGAACTACCTAAGAGTCATACCAAGTTGTAGTGTGATAACAAGTCTGCTGCTTATATTGTTACAAATCTATTGTTTCATGAGCAAACAAAACATATTAAAATTGACAATCATTTCATCATGCACGAGTACAAGAAAGGCATTATCGACTTTGATTTTGTTCGATCTTGTGAGCAGCTTACTACTTTTTTCACAAAATTTTTTACCTGGGTCTCGCGTTCAATACATCTTTAACAAATTGGACATGATTAATATCTATACTCCAACTTGAAGAGGGTGTTAACATATTATGTATTAACTATGTTATCTTGTGGTATGTCCACAGTATCTATTGTAATCTTTCAAATTTTAATATAAAATAATGTGTGCTTTACAAGATATTACACACTTTTATTATTCTGTCTCATATTTTAACAAATAAAAGTTTAAAAAATTAATAAAAATTAATTTTTTTATACAACTTTCTTAAACTTACAAGCTTAACTTTTGTGTCTCACAAAATATGCAGGAAAAGTATATTTTTTTGTGAAAGTAAAAACAAATTATCTTATTTTTAAAAATTTGCCCATAATTCTTGCCAATATTTTAATTTTCTTTCAAATATATAAATACAGTTTAAATAAATACAATAACTTTCTTACAACTTTTATGCTTATCAAACTAGAAATTTAAATTTTTCTACCATTTCCTTGGCAAGATTTTTATCCTAATCAAGCAAATGCGGAAAAAAAAATTCTCTTTTTCACTTCGCTTTGTACCATTTTCACTTTTCATTATTCATCCTTTTTAATCAAACAGACCCTACAGGGAAGTCTTTTTCTTTTCTTTTCTTTTCCTTTCTTGACAATTGAAAGGAACGTTAGGGCATTCTCATTCTCCCTAGTCATATTTGAGAACACTAGCATTCTCTAAAGCAACTCTTCAAATCACATTATTCAGATCACAAAGCCCTTCAACATACAAGAAAAGTACCAGAATAACAGTTAAAAGCAAAAAGAAAAAACTGTCAAAGGGGGGCTAGAATTGATCATTTTGAGCAAGATGGAAATCCCATTACCACCAAACAAGTAGGCAGGTATTCTGCAATAGGAGCCACATTATTACAAGTTCAGTTCCAAGCAAAACCTGGTTTAGGAGAATTGTCTTGAGTGCTTATGCATTACATATCCAAATAAATCATATCCACTAAACTTGATGAATACAGAAGAACGTTAGTGTCAAAGAACCTCGCCAACACGAGACTCAGCAACCAACTTCTTCCCTCATTCTTCAGGAGTGTCCGATCGAGTGGCTGATGAAGGAAAACAAATGAGAGAAATTATCAAAAGACAAGATTCTACTTGTCAACAATTAAATCGAACTCGAGGAACACATGCTCAAATGTCCGTTCAATAACCCTATAAAGAGGACAGAAAATGACTAAATCAAGAAAATAGGCTACAAAGGCTGTGAAGTCTAAAGTAATGAAGGTATAGAATAACTTGTAATCAGTTGCACAGCATTGCACATTTCCTTTCCTTTTTTGTCACATAATCTTCTCTCTATAATTGCGTTCCTTTACGGACTTGTATTTGCATTAAGGAATAACCCGTGTCTAAAGACATTCCTATCAATTTTTTAAGATTATTCATGCATTTCAATAATTTCTTTTAAACTTTATTTTATTAAAAAATAATCCACATAAAAAAATGATAGAAAGAAGCCCAACCTAAATCAACTTCGACATCAATAAAGAGGGGAAATGAAATACCAAGAGTATTGAGAAAAATTCAAGCATCACCACCAAGAAAAAAAAATGGCCATGCAAACCAGGATATCGCTTTTGATGATAGAGAGATGGATATGCAAGATGCTGGAGAGAGGGGGGATTGCAATGCATGGGAAGAGAGGGAAAAAAGGTCAAATGCAATCTAAGCCGTTGATTGCTTCAAGCTCTCTCCACCGTTAAATTACCATATAAAAGTCACATCAAGGCTGCTAACTTGTTATATAGAGTTATTTTCCTACAAATCCTCAGGTCTGTAACTTAGCAATCCTTTACAATCTGTTGCCAAGTAAAAGTATTGACTTTCTGCTATTAACATGTGCCAACAAAGGTCTTCTCTTTGAGTCCACATGCCTAAATTACATTGAATGCAAAAATCAAGGCCAACAGCCCAATAGCAAGCAAATACAATAGTAATTAGGAAGTCTGTCCATTTCACGATGACAATAACAGCCACATTCTCAGTAGTTTAAGTTTTGTACTTTTGTCAAACATCAAATTTAACTACAAACCCATGAAACTGCTAGCATGACAGCGACGATGATGCAACACAATAACTTCATATGAAGAGTATAGTTTTCCAACATCATAACACCAAATCAACATTGTAAACTCACCAAATCAACACATATTTTTGGTCTAAGGTAAACAGCTTAGCATAAAGTTGATAATTTTTCTAGTCATTGTCCACATTTCTGATGTACCAGCTTAATTTTTCCACCAAGTTTTCTAAGGTACAAACATGAAAAAGGATATGAACAAGAAGGATATGTCACAACCTTGAAACAAGCATGTACTGCTAAATTTATCAAAACGATATGGATAATGATTAGTTTTTTTGAAGAGATGATAAATGTTAATGGAAAATAGGGAAATTTTAATTTAGCTTCTGGGAAATGCAAATATGGAAAGTGAGTATATTTAAGAAATATGAAGAGCGAAAGATACAAAATGACTCTCCCCTAGCCCCAAACAGGAAACTTTGATTTAGCTTCTGGGAAATGTAACCATGAAAATGTATATTTAAGAAGTATGAAAAGTGTTAGGTACAAAATACACATCCCTAGCCCCCAACAGCTTAGTTTGCATCCCCCCAATATAGAGACTCTAATCTGACCCTCCCTAACAGAACAGGGGAGGGAGGGGAGTGGGAGCTGTGTTGTTGAATGTATAACACACAATTTACCATAAATCTTTGAACATAATTTCATTAAAACCAACCAAAGTAAAACAAAGATCTTAAACATGCATAAGAAATTTAACATTCCAGAGGTTTCTCTGTGGTTCAGAGTTGAATTATATCATTTTCTTCCTCACTAAAGAAATTTTTTTAAGTCATATGATATTCCAATCAATGGTTAACAATAAAAAATTTTAGATACACCATTACCACCTACACTCCCAAAAGTAACCCTACTTTCTACATTCCAGCAGCAAACACCTTTGTATTTACATGGAAAAGATAAAAGATAAATATTATATAGAACAACAAAAGTGTTATCCCTCCATATATGTAGTAAATCACCTCAAGCTCAAAAAACCTCAACCAGCATAAACAAATAAAAAATGTTGCCAAAGGTGACAGTTCCGTCCTTTGACATAAGTTACACATCAAGGATGCTCGACCTACTAATTTGGGAAACATAAACAAGAAGAGGTCATTGCTAAATTGGAAATGAGAAATAGAAGTGCTCAACCACTATACAAACCATCAACTGTGGTGAAAATTGACAAGCCTACTAAATCTAAATGGGTTACGACCATCTCACTGAAAAAGCAAGAAAATAAGGAAACTCAAAGAAAAAGCATGAAAATAAGGAATTGCTTCTCCCTCTCAAATAACAACATTCTCACTAAAACAACACCCCCGAAGACGCCCCTCCCAATTTTCATGGACACCGCTATTCTTTATAACTTGGAGCTAGGCATTCTTTTCACAATATTTATTACGTATATCAAAAAATGGAAAAAATCAGATTTAGTTGTCATCAGCCCTATCAAAAATAGTATTGACTATAGATTTGAGTCATAGCATATAATTTCATAAAACCACATGACTTTTCTGGTCTAAATCAAGCAAGTTTACATGAAGAATATTTTTGGCTCGACATCATGTTCTATTTGATACAAGTAGGCGTTATTGGGTCAGTCATACACTTCACATGTTTCTAACAATTCACATGGCATTATCAAATTATACAAGTCTTGGATAAGAATCTATACCGCACTAGAACGGAGAGATTCTATTCACTAATTTGTTTTTTTTGCAAATAATATAGTGTTAGTTGATTAAAAAAAGGAGGAAAATCCAATTTACTAATGCGGGTTGGCCCTAAAGCGTAAGACCTACGTCGTTTATAAAAAAATGAAGAATTCTCGTAAGATTTTAGACTAAAGTGTTTTTCTGACTCTGTTAATGTTATTATCTATGAAAAGACATTTATACCTAAAAATTATTCTTTGACCAAACAAAAAAAAGAAAAAAAGGAAGGATTTGGATGGCTAACATTCAAGCATAAATTAATTAAAATGGTAAGGAGCAAGGAATGAAAATACAATAAATTCATCTAACCTTAACCTAAATTCTTTTTACAGTGCGTATTAAGATATGCAAACATTTATACATGTATGGATATTTACGCGCATATATACCCAACATCGCTTTCTACTTCACCCATTCCTTTATTTTATTAAATTTGTCAACAACTTTCAGTTTTCGTCCATTCCATCATGTTTTTTGGGTGAATCATTCCATCATTTTAGTTAAATCGTATTCTTTCATTTTGTTTTCATTTCTTCCATTCCTTTGAAGTTCAGATTTTTTTATTGCGCACTTTTTATTGCAATGTTGGTTGCATGAATATGATTATCCACGAAATGAGCAATCTATCTTACAAATTAGAATGGTTGATGCGAACATTTGTCTTACATGACATTTGTCCTCCATTTCTCTCTCATCTCTCTCTCCATTTAAATTTTTTCTCTCAATTCACTTTAAATTCAACTTTTTTTTTATCTCCTATAAAAAATATAATTTTAAAATATATGCATCCATGTAGTAAGAAAAATATAATTAATTTTGTATATTTTTTTAAGTGATATTATGAGTTTAAGGTGAGATTATTAAAAATTCTTTACTATATTACTATCCTTAATTAATATTAAAAAATTATTCATTATTTAAAATTAATTTTATAATTAAATTATGTTTAAAATGCCTTTAGGCATGGGTAAATGCTAATTTTACTGCATTACACAACTCTAATGTTCTAGAAAACAAAAGCAAAATTGAAAACTAGGACAAAAATATCGGGAACGGTGGTAGGGGGTGGGGGGTTGTGGAGGCAGTTGGGGGTACCGGGGAAGATGGTTGTGGCGACATTCATTGTGGAGAAGACGGTTAGTAGTGAATGGAGAGAAGGGTGGTTGAGTTACGGTTAGGATATTTCATATAGGTTTGTGGAGGACAATGCACTGTAGTCAAGGCATGGGCGGAGCGGCATGGGCAGAGAGAGCTACATGGGGACAAGCAAGGCCAATTACCACTGATTTTTCAACAATCGAAAATGTGACTATAATTTTTAAGAAGATTTTCAAAATTGCTCTTTACTATTTTGGTAAAAAGAGTTAAATTTTATTAATGAGTTTAGTTTTTTTTTCCATCTCCCGAGTTGTTTTTTTTTATCTAATTCCCAACATATATTTACTTTATAATATCTCATCTCTATCGATTTCTTACTTTTTACTTCCTTATGTTATATTTCTTTTCTTTATTATCTCTAATTTATTGTCCAATAACTTAAGTGCTTATAATCACTACACTAGAAATAATTAGAGCGTGTGTATTGATAATAATATGTTCAGTAGCTCTTCGGCAATCATATTGTTTTTAGAATTATAAATTATCTAAAATCTTAAAACTTCATGTATCATTTTTAGATTGCTATTAAAAATAATAGATATTTACCTTTTTTTGTTCGCATTCCAGTTTATTTCCTTCTTCTAACTAGCTGTTTATCAAAATAGAGAAATATATGTACATAGCTGTTTCGCCCCCCTGAGCCAAGGTAATGTTGTCTGTTCACAATGGCATTTGGCTTTGACACAATTTCTTTCTCCCGTCAACTCTCAAAATATGCACATGTTGAACAATTTTTATTAACTTGGATGGAAAATGTAGTGGTTTCTCTTTAGTCCAAGGCTACAAAGAAAGCTTTATCTATTTTCGAAGAAGGGGGGTGAAATGTTCAAGGACCAAACAACAAAAGGTAAATTGGATTTTGCTCGAGAAATAAGTAAAGTCTAATCTATATTTGTGAAGAAATATTACAGAATCAAAAGGATTTAAGTTAAGTAAAACTAACAACAAATAAATGGATTCTATGAATGAAGATAAAGAAAAAAATTGAAGAGAAGAGATAATTAAGAATGGGCATTTTCAATATATTTGGTCAATCATCCATAAATGCGGAGAGATTGAGAAGGATACATCCCATATAATTAGAGCAAAATTGACAGAATGGAAGAGTACTATGAGACCTAGATCTACTATGATGTAATGTGACAAGCTTTCACGGTTAAGAAAAAGATGTTTAAAATATAAGTGTAACTTTAAAGCGGATGTTGAGATAAATGAGTGGTGTTATGTTGACAAAAAAATGGTATGATTCTCTTTAACTTAACCTTCAATATGACTTTGAATATAATCAATTGGAGAAAATTAATTTACGCAACTGACCACAAATAGTTGGAAAAAGGCGTCTTGATTTGGATTGAATTAAGTTTAGCATAGACCCTGTCCTACTTAAGCATGGAAGAGCTGCATATCTGAAAACTATTTGTACACAAATCCTCAAGTATGAAATTCCAAACTTTTTTTAATCAGCAAATACACCCGCATCCACACCTTGCTCTTGGAAACACTTGAACCCCTCACCTCCCATTTAGGAGGGTGAGGGTGGTACTGTTGAGACAAAAGGCCTCTTGGTAAGTAGGAAATTCCAAACTTCAATTTGAAAGATCCAACAAATGACAACCTACTAGATAGAGAGGATAGCATCTTGCCTTGGGATCGAAACAAACCTAGAGGCAGAAATAAAACATTAAAACTACCCGCAAAATGTAAAAGTTATATACAATGGTTTCAAACTATCTACCAGCATTGTATGATTACAGTGTGTCAGCAATAGCCATAGAAATAAATAACAGAGGTGCTCCAGCCCAGCATTTACTCCCAAAGTTTTTCCATTTTGAAAAGTTAACTTAAACCCCATTGCGCGAGATAAAGCGATGAAAGGTAAAGATCACTAAAGAAAACCCTCAAAATGAAGTTCCCAAAATTTATCAGTAGTAATAGTGTAGGCAGCTAATAAAGGCCAATGTCATCATATATCATTCTAAGCAGCATAAGAGTGGACAAAATCTGCATACAAGACACACAAAAGATCCTGCAACGCCAAAAGATTACAAGAGGAGCCTTTGCTACAGAGTTGCCCAAAAATCAACTTTCTAACCTATTCGATTATTCCTGTTCAATACAAAGATAAAATGGAAGGAAGTTTAAGGGGATAGCCATCAATCATCGTAATCAGCCAGAATATATACGAAGCGTAGTTGTCCAGTTCAACAAGGTGCAGGGCTTATCGAAATTAACAATATAAATATCGTAATCATCACTCCAAACAAACATAAAACAAAATATCCGCTCATAAAATATCACGTAGCCCCAAAATCCCATCACTCAATATCAATCGGAGGCTCACTAAGACCAGAAAATTCATACTAGAATTAACAAATCCATCGATTAATTTATGAGAGTAACACCACAGCGTCATCAAGAAATCAAACAAAAGTAAGAAAAAGCACGGCAAATCATAGATAAAAGAAGCCCTAAATCTGAGGCAGCGACTGAAATCAAGTGACAGATGAGATGTATCAGAGAGAAAAAGAAGAATTACTGGGTTGCTGGGGTTTTCCGTCGACCCATTTGGTGACGGAAAAGTGGACCTTCTCGCGGGTGAGGGCCTCGGATTTGTAGGGCTCTTTGAGGCAGTTCCTCACCAGGTTCGCGCATATGTTCGAGTACGTTATATATGTCATCCCCGCCGCCCTCCAAAAAGGCACCGCCGCGTTCGACGCCATTCTCTCTCGCTTTTTCTCTCGTTTCTTCCTTCGCTAGTAGTAGAGTTTCACTTCAACACCGAGACCGTGTAGTAACCTATACAGATATTCATGGATTATCACGGTTTAAGGAATGCATGTATTCGGGTCGGATTCTAAATGTTTACAATCCGATCCGGGTTGAACCGATGCCACGGGTACAAAAATTAAAAGAAAATTTACAGCTCCGTTTCTACTTAACCACCTTACTGATCATCATGTTAGTCACTGTTTGTTGAACGATGGTGAATAAATTAATAAAGATAAAAAATTTTAATATTAATATATTTTTAAAGGTGAAATTTGTTATTTTTATATATATATATATCAATATATTTTGTACATATATTTTATTCATTATATACTTTTTATTCACCGCTTACTGAGCGATTAGTATTTTTTAATCTTTAAAACCCGATAGATTAATTCATTCAAGTACGTTTACTTGACGCTTAACACCCTTCCATTGACAGTTTGATCATGATCTATTAATCATTAAATCTAAATCAAAATACACTTTTAGAGCCTGATTGGCAATTAGTTTTAAAGTTTATTTTTTTATTTTTTTTATATTTTTAGTTAAAAAATTAAATTGAATTTAAAATAAATTATTTAGTAACTTCGCTTTAAAACTAGCTTTTTAAAGTTGGTTGTTTAGATAAAAAATTAATTTTTTTTTTTGTTCAAAGTGGATAATTTTAACATTATATGTATTTGACATTAACAATTATATATTAATGAGAATCAAGGTGGTTTTAGAGATGGTGGACAGAGTCTTAAAGATCCGTTACAAGTTCCAGAAGGGCCAATCAACAGATCAAGAGCAAAAAAGATCAAGGACGCAATACAAGGATTGGTGCAATCTTTCTGGATCGAGCATGCCAATTTATTATATAAGAATCCACCGCTTAAGATGGGATCACAAGAAGAAGAATCTGTTCCACTTCATGTGATACAAGCTATGGAGAGAAGCACAACTTAATGTTTTGAATTTTAATATTCATGTTTATGGGTTTGTTGGATCATTTAATTTATTGAATTTTGCTTTTAATTATTATAAGAAGAATAAGGGTTTGGGGCTAAGTAATTTTGGCCAGCCCATGATTGGGTTTAGTTAGGTTTAGTTTTGACTAGTAAGAATTGGTGCAACTGTAGCACATGATTCTAGCACATGCTGTCCCGCATTGCTTAGAAACAGTGATTCTCTTCCAACCTTCTCCTATATAAATGAGCCTCCATGTATTATTTTAAATGAATAAAGTGAAGTAAAATTTTATTTGAGAGAAAATTTCTCTTATAGTTCTTGAGTGAACTAAAGGACTTATCAAGGTTTCTACCTTGTGGCGTCCTAGCTTCAATCTTGGTTCTTGAAACAAGAGTTTAACGGGTCAAGATTTGTTCATTGACTTCATTGACTTGATTTTGACGTTCTTGGGTTTAGTTTAAATTGTGCATGGGTTCAAGGTAATTCAAATCCTTACGGATTCACATCATTTGATATCAGAGCTCATGCTTCAAATCAGGTCTATCTATCATTTTACGTTCTTTGTTTTTGGTTTTTGTCTAGGCATTTTCTAGGTATCGTTATTGTCTTTCTTAATTCTTGATTTTTTCTTGATCATTGTTCTCTTTTGAATTTTTGTTCCTACTTATTTATCGTTGTTCTTGATTCTTGTCAATTTCTTATTTTTAATCTTTGCTTGAGTCTATTTGTTTTTATTTCCTTGTTTAAAAAAAAGAATCAATATATTTTGAGATCAATTAATATCTTTTGATTCTGAAATTCATATCTTATATTTAAATCAATACCTTTTGAGATCAATCAACCAATCAATATCTTTTGAGATACTCAATCAATTAATATCTTTTGAGATACTCAATCAATCAATATCTTTTGAGATCAATCAATATCTTGTGTTGAAATCTTGTGTTGCAT
>JAOTRH010144783.1:0-13608 GCA_034768845.1 Heliamphora exappendiculata | reverse complement strand
TAATTATTGCCCTTGGAGTTCCAAACCGAGTGAATATCTGCTTTCTCAAAAAATTCAACACAACTTTAGAATCATTTCTAGGGAGGGCCACGGCGTCTACCCATTTGGAGACATAATCAACAACCACTAAAATGTATTGATTAGAGAAAGGAGGAGGGAATGGCCCCAAGAAATCTATGCCCCGAATATCAAATAGCTCAACAAGTATATTATTTAATGGCATTTCATTTTTCCAGGAAATATTACCACTCCTTTGACATTTATCACGAGATGAAACAAAGGCATAAGTATCTTTAAAAATGGTGGGCCAATGAAAACCTGATTGTAGCACTTTAGCCACTGTTTTGCTCACTCCACGGTGCCCGCCAACCTCTAATGAATGGCAATGTCTTAGGATCGACTTGATCTCTTCCTCGGGTACACATCTCCTAATCAATTGATCACTACAATGCCTGTAGAGAAAGGGTTCCTCCCAATAGTAGTGCTTGACCTCCGAAAAGAATTTCTGCCTTTGTTGGTATGTAAAATCCGGATTTATCACATTGCTTACCAAGTAGTTTACATAATCTGCATACCAAGGAACTTGTGCTAGAGATAAAGCAAAGAGATGTTCATTCGGGAATACCTCATTTATTGGAGAAATTGGTGCTGCCTCTTCGATTGTGTGCTCAAGTCTAGAGAGATGATCGGTTACTTGGTTCTCGGTGCTCTTTTTGTCTTTGATCTCCAAATTGAATTCTTGTAGGAGTAAAATCCACCTCAGTAATCTTGGCTTAGCTTCTTTTTTAGCTAACAAGTATTTAAGCGCAAAGTGATCTGTGTAAACAATCATTTTGGAACCAATTAAATATGATCTAAATTTATCAAAAGCAAAGACCACAACGAATAATTCTTTTTTTGTAGTGGCATAATTTAACTGGGCATCTGTCAAGGTACGGCTCGCATAGTAGATAACATGGAGAAGCCTGCTCTTCCTTTGTCCAAGCACAGCTCCTATTGCATAATCACTTGCATCACACATCAATTCAAATGGAAGTGCCCAATCCGGTGCACATATTATTGGGGCTGAAGTTAGCTTTTTCTTCAAAAGTTCAATTGCATGCAAACAATCATTGGAAAAGTTAAATGGAGTATCTTTAACCAAAAGAGAACAAAGGGGTTTAGTAATTTTAGAAAAATCTTGAATAAAACAACGATAAAACCCCGCATGTCCTAAGCAACTTCTCATGCCCTTGACCGTGCTAGGTGGAGGTAATTTTTCTATGACCTCTACTTTGGCTCGATCTACCTCAATACCCTTGGAAGAAACTTTATGCCCAAGTACAATTCCTTCCTGCACCATAAAATGACATTTTTCCCAATTAAGTACAAGGTTAGTTTCTTCACATCATTGTAAAACTAAAAACAAATTATTTAAACAATTATCGAATGAAGAACCGAAGACAGAAAAATCATCCATAAAAATTTTAATAAACTCTTCCACCATATCTGAAAAAATGGCCATCATGCATCGTTGAAATGTGGCCGGAGCATTGCACAACCAAAGGGCATCCTCCGGTAGGCAAATGTTCCATATGGGCAAGTGAAAGTGGTTCTGTCTTGATCTTCCAGTGAAACATGGATTTAATTGTACCCTGAGTATCCATCTAGGAAACAATAGTAAGCATGACCTACGAGTCGTTCCAACATTTGATCAATGAAAGGCAATGGAAAGTGATCTTTTCGTGTGGCATCATTGAGCTTGCGGTAGTCTATGCACACTCTCCAACCCGTGACCATTCTTGTTGGGATGAGTTCATTATTTTCATTCTCTACCCTCCTCCCTTCTTGGGTACTACCTGCACCAGACTTACCCATGAACTATTAGAAATTGGGTAAATAATTCCAGCATCCAACAATTTGAGAACCTTTTTTACAACTTCTTGCAAGTTCGGATTAAGTCTCCTTTGTGGCTGCACCACAGGCTTATAATCTTCTTCCATTAAAATTTTTTGCATGCAAAGTGAAGGGCTTATTCCCTTAATGTCGGCTATAGTCCATCCCAAAGCTTGCTTGTGAGCTCGCAAAACTCGAAGTAATTCCTCTTCTTCAAGACCTGTTAAAGAAGAAGAAATTATCACGGGTAAAGAAGAATCATGTAAATAAGCATATTTAAGATGATAAGGAAGAAGTTTGAGTTCTAAAGAAGGGGCTTCAATAATGGATGGCTTTTGTGAAGTAGTACTGGTGCCCAATGTTATGTTTTCCAATTTCCCTTTAGGTAAATAAGGCGGAGATGCTTCCAAATAGTGTGCGCAACTGCTTATCTTGTAATTCTCGAAATCAGTAGTGCCAGATTGAACAAGGCATGACTCAAGTGGTTCCTTAGGATAACTCTCTTCAAAAATGTCAACCATAAATTCATCAATCACATCTATGTTGAAGCATGTATCGGTTGTTGACGGATATTTCATTGCTTCAAACACATTAAATGTAACTTGTTCATCCTGCACTCATAGTATGAGTTTCCCTTGTTGCACATCTATGATAGTTCTTCCATGGCTAAGAATGGTCGACCGAGTAAAAGTGGAATTTCTCGATCTTCCTCCGTATCTAGAACAATAAAATCTACAGGGAAAATAAACTTATCAACTTTAACAAAAACGTCCTCTATTATGCCTCTTGGTCGTTTAATGGATCGATTCGCCAATTGAAGTGAAACGGTAGTGGCCTTGACCTCTCCTAGTCCCAATTTCCTAAAAATAGAAAAAGGCATGAGATTTATGCTAGAACCTAAATCACACAAAGCTTTATCAAAATAAGAGTTTCCATTGGTGCAAGGAATAGTAAAACTCCCTGGATCTTTAAGCTTTGGTGGCAACTTATTTTGTAAAATGGCAGTGCACTCTTCGGTCAACATTACGGTCTCATATTCTCCTAATTTCCTCTTGTTTGATAGAATCTCTTTCACGAACTTCACATAGCTAGGCATTTGTTCCAAAGCATCTGCAAAAGGAATGTTAATATGTAACTTTCTAAAAACATCAAGAAACTTAGAAAATTGTTTGTCTTGCTTATTTTTCTGAAGTCTTTAAGGAAAAGGTATAGGAGTAACATAAGGAGAAGTATGAGAAGAAGAAATGGGAGGATTTCCCAAGTTTTTCACTGTTTGGCTCGGAACAGGTGTGAGTGTCTCAGCCTTCGATGTGGGTCCCACAGATTTGATAGTTTGATCCTCCTTTTCGGAATCTTGCTCTTTCTCTTGTTGATTAAGCTCTCTTCCACTTCTTGAAGTAATGGATTGCACTTGCTCTTTCGGGTTGTTTTTTGTGGTGCTTGGAAGTGATCCTTGAGGCCTCTCAGACAGAAATTTTGCTAATTGACCAACAGTCCTTTCAATGCTTCGTATGGTGTTCTCGTTCTTTCGAGCAATGTCATGATCCTGAAGTTTAGCATCCACTTTGGCCATAAATTGCGCCATTACCTATTTACCTCCTCCATATTTGGCTTCTTCTCTTGTTGACTGTGAAAACCCAGTGGAGGCTTGGAAACATTTTGGGAGTTGCTCCATGAGAAATTTGGGTGGTTTCGCCATCCTGGATTGTTTTGTTGTTGATAATTTGACACAAAGTTTGCTTGTTCTGAACTATTGTTGGCGAATGGATTTCCCACTTGACAATCTATCCCCATATGATTTCCTGCACAAAATTCACAAATTGTATTAGTAGAGTGAATGGCACTCACATTGATATTGTCTAATTTCTTAGATAAAATTGCAGCTTGAGCAGCTAAAGCAGAAAAAGAATCAATTTCGTGAACTCCCTGGATTCTTTTTGGTGTCACTCGATATACTGGCCATTGGTAATTGTTGGTTGCCATCTCCTCCACCAACTCATATGCTTCTTCTGGTGATTTCTTCATCAATGTCCCTCCGGCTGCCGCATCAATCATTGTACGTGTTGTAGGCTGCAAACCATTGTAAAAGGTTTGGACTTGAATCCAAACAGGAAGTCCATGGTGTGGGCATTTTTTGAGCAAGTCTTTATACCTCTCCCAAGCTTCATACAGCGACTCCATATCAAATTGGATAAAAGTGGTGATATCATTTCGCATCTTCACGGTTTTGGCTGGGGGAAAGAACTTTGCTAGGAACTTTTTAGCCAAGTCGTCCCATGTAGTTATGGTTAACGGTGGAAGTGAGTGTAACCATGCCTTTGCCTTTTCACAAAGGCTAAATGGGAAGAGTCTCAATCTAACAGCATCATCGGAGACTCTGTTATGTTTAAAAAGTATCACATAACTCCAGAAAATTTGTTATGTGAGCATTTGGGTCATCATGTGGCATGCCACTAAATTGCACCGTTGAGGTCATCATTTGAAGAATAGCTGGCGTTATCTCAAAGTTTTTGGCTTGAATGGTGGGCCGTCTAATGCTCGAAGTAGCTTCCGTGACCAAGGGAACAGCATAATCTCCCAAAGTCCTATTTTCAGGTTGATCTCCCATTGTTTCGTTCTCGTTTGTGAAATCCTCCTTTTTCTCCTTATTCAAACAATGAAAGGTGCGCGTTCAATTTCAGGGTCAAAAGGTACTAAATCCAAATTTTGAGTACGCCTCATGCACAACTCAGGAAACCTGAAAATAAAAGCAAAAATTAGGACAAAAATAAAGAAAAATCAAATTAACATAGAACTAGTTGGTATCAAAAGTAACAGAATATAAATAGTCCCCAGCAACGGCGCCAAAAACTACTTGTGAAAGTTCGCAAGTGCACGAAATCGTAACAAGTGATATAGTGATAAAGAAGGATGTTGAACCCACGAGGACTACTTACCTATTAACTATTGAAATTGTTCTAATTCTAAATTATTTGGAAATCAAAAAAAGTGGAGGATTTTGAATATGAAGAAACAAAAATAAATAAACTTAAATCAATAAACTTAAAGAAGATTTCACCCAAAAAGAATAAGCTAAGGCATCCGATTCACCTAACCAATCCAATCCCATATCCTAACCATGCAATCAATCAATTATCAACCTTTTTGACGACATAATATTCTAACTTATCTAAGACCCTATCTTGAGTAAACTTAGAATTACCCAACATACAACAACCCGCAATATATCTATGCGTTAGAAGCAATTGAGCACATTAAGATTAATAATATTTTTACCTAAAAGCCGCACAAATCACGTTCGCACATTCATGTCTTTCGTTCAATTTATGGCATACATCATACGAAGCTGAACTACATGCATAATCTTTTGAGTTAACACGTACGACAAATCATTCAACTATTCGCCAGATAATTGAAAGTATTAAACACAATGATGTATACTTCAAAAGGAATGATAAAATCTTGATCACATAGTAAAAAGATTCGGAATTATCATGGAGAGGCTACATCGTAGCCTTAGCAATAGAAATTAGCCTGTAATAAAATCAAAACACGTCATAATTACTCTAGAATTCATAATAAAAATTGTGCCAAGAGAAGATGAAAGAATTAAGAAGGAACTCTATGTAGATCGGGAATCTCAATTGTTGACAAACTCCAATTCAGCCTCCGTCTTCTTCACTTCGTTCCACACTTCGGATTCCTCTATATGGTAAAAAAAACTCGTCTTTTTTCTCCCTGGTCGTCCTCCCCCTGCCTCCTCAAAACCCTACTTATTTATTTTTTTGTTTTCCCCCCAAAAAATGGATTCCCAAATAGGCAGTTTTCGACCTCTGACTTCGCGGTCAATTTTTGCCCTTAGATGGTCATTTTTTGGGAAAGTCTTCAACATAAGAGTTGTAGAATTTTCTCTTAGCTTTCGGTAGATACCAAGATCGATCTCATCCGAATTCTCTATCAAAATTTACACTCAAAGTACTGAAGGGTGTTTCAGGAATTCCAAGAAAGGAAAGTTTCCTCCTCAATTTCAGCAATCATTCAATTGATTTATTCCTTCCTCCTCAATTTCAGCAATCATTTAATTGATTTAATTCCTAAACAAAAACAAACAAAATAAATAAATAAGAACTCTAATAAATAAGAGAATTAAACATCAACTAGCATAAAATTAAGAGTAAAAGTATGACAAAACTTGTATAGAAATTAAGCACATCAATAACTCCACAAGTGCTTTTGTTAATTTTTGGTTTACCTAGAATATTATAATCAGCTTTAAAGATACGGGGCATCATGTTGAAATTGGTACCAATTTGTTTTCAATTTCTTCGTCATTATTATGGATATGACATTCCTCGTAGTTTCTTCATGTTTCAAATCTTAGTCTTACCTAATACACAAGGCTTGTATTTTATGGGGGATTGGGGGTGGGATTGGATTAGGAAAAATCATGTGGGAGTGGGACTCACCTTGTAATGGCTTGTCTCCTTGGACTAACAAAAGAAGAAGAATGGTGACGATCAATTCGCATGAAAACAGGAAGGAAATGTGTTAAACCTCTATGTGGTGCCTCTGGGTCCATTTTTCTTTTGGGATTGGTCTTTTCTTTTTTATATCTATTATATTCCCCTTAAATAAATTAACTACGTGCCGTGTGTGGCTAATTGTTTTAAACTAAATTAATGCTTTGAAGAAACAAGTATGAAATTTAATGTTGTGAAGAAAAATGTTGTGTGCAGCAAATATGAGTAACAATTCATTGGACTGCACTTTAGTGTAAAAAGGATCTCTTTGATTTTGATGGGAATGTTAGGGTGCTAAATGCAAATATTAATTAAATTGATTAGTTCCATCTCTAAATTTTATGGATCGGATTAGTTACAATTTTGATTCTGTTAGTGAGCTTTGTATCCTTTAGATACAATGAACTTTACTACACTTTTAACATGTTGGCAATGATTTTGTTATCTTTTTCCTTTAAAAAAAAAAACTTAAAAAGAAAATAAAATATTCATTTAAAGCAGCTCTATCAGATCTATATCTCGCACCACACCCACGTTATGTCATGTCAACATGGATACTTCAATAAAATCAAGAGTTCTTGTAACATAGGCTTTTGCACAGATGTGGCACAAGTAACATTTCATACTTTCAAAATGGTTACTGATGGGATCTCGTTGGTAATTAAGATTACTTTGTTCTTCTTATAGATTGGAAGGTATTGGATTTAGTGTTTTCCCAAAGTGTGGGAGCATGAAAGTCGAAGTCTTCTGCATTTCTAGGTTTTCCTACTTTTCAAGTAGAAGCGAAGTGTGAATTGTTATCTTATGGTACTGGGCATTGTTGAGGTGGTCAATCAATCGTTGGAAAGATCCTATAGCTTACTAGTGCTTTTGTTTAACCTTTTGGTTCCCCTACTTTTCAAGTTTTAATATCATAATCAGCTTTAAAGTTAAGGGACGTTCAACGTAGTTTTTTCAACTAATTTGTCTCAATTTCTTAGTCATTCTTATAGATATGACATTCAATGTAGTTTCTTCTGTTGTTATTGCTAGCTACATGGATTTGAATTGTAGGGCTTTCAATTTTCCTTCACTTTGTGCTACTGCTGTCATACATTTATCTTAACACTTCAGTCTTGGCTACCCTTATTTCATTTGTGTTGCCTTTTTGTTGCCAAACACCCCTATTTTTTACAGTATTTTGGTGTCATGTTATTTTGTTGGTTCATTCCATTGAAGATTCTAAGATGTGGCTGCTGAAGATAGGATACTTCTACGATTCTACCTGCACAGGAGCATTTCTGATTTCTCTTTATGTTACTTTTTCATCGATTTAGTGTCTCTTTTAAGTGTTGCATTCTTGAAGTTTATTGATATCCGAGCTTGGAAATCTCGATTGATAGAGCTTGGGCAGATGACTTAGTTACCAGATAGCTGCATTGCTTTGCTAGGCAAACTTCTTGTTGCTGTGTGCGTTCTGGGCTGGTATCAATTGTCATGACGCCTCAAAAATGCTGTTTCTAATATGTCATTAGGTTTTTTAAAACCACTGATTTGTTTAGAATGATAATATGCAGTGTCTTCTTTGATGACCAATCTAGATTGCTATCCTGCCATGATTGTATAGTTAGTCTTTAGGTATTGTAATTGTTATCTGTTGTGCAAGAGGTGCTATAGTAAGATATTGGCTGCATTATTACCTGAATATAATGAGTTTAGGCTTGCTTTTGTGAACAGGAATATTAGACAGGAATATGATATGCTAGGCATAGTTATCGATACCGTACCGTACCGGTTGGTACTGACCGGTACGTATTGGTTTGGAGTAATATCGGTACGTTAAATGTTTAGTTTTGTATCGGTCAAAATATCGGCTTGTACCGGTCTGTACCAGGCATACTGGGTAATAGTGGCCTATACCGGTAAATACTGGAAAATATTGGATATGTACCGGTTTATAGTTATTTTTTTTAATAATAAATTTTATTTATTTTCTTTGTTGGTAATTTTCTTTTTTATTTTTGTACTTTAATTCAAGTTTCAAAGAATTACACAAACGAAGAGTTCTAAGGTTAATCAATAATAGATCATTATTAAAAATCTCAAATGCTAAATTTTCAAGTTAGCTATCTCATTATAAATAATGAGATTAAAAATTAATTTAGACTAATTAATTAAAGTATTATGTTAGATAAATATTTATGTTATACTAAATTGTTTATTGCTGAACAATATTTTTAAAAAAACATACATAATATTTTATAGCGATAAATTCAATACGGTATTCGATATTTCATTGGTACTGGTACATATCGTGTCAATTAAAACATTGGTATATTATTTAGTACGATACTTAGAACTATGATGTTACGATTTTTTTTTAATTACCAACAAAAAAATCCAAAACCACCTGGATGGAGACATTCTGATAGCAAATAGTGTAGGACTTATTAATTAGTTCAAAAGCTCACATGCTTTCCAATAGTTGAATAAAATGGGCATGGTTATGAACTCTTTTTGGCTCGCGCTTAGGGATGCCAATGGAGCGGAGAAGGGGATATAATCATCCATCCCCACCCTACATTCCCGTATATTATTGGAGTTGGAGCTGGGAGAGAATGTTGGGAAAGTGGGTTTAGAGACTCTCTCTATACCACCACTACCAACACCCAAAACCACCACTACCAACAAAAGCCAAAACCACCACTGCCATTACAATTCAAAGTGAAAACCACCTACACACAAAGCCACCATTACCAGCTGAAACCAACACCCAAAGTCACCAATACCGCTTAAAGCCAAAACCACCATTGCCGTTACATTCCAAACTGAAAACCGCCACTACCACCAGTACCACCGAAAACCACCACCACCAGGACCATCCAAAACCGCCGCCACTAACACCACGTCAAATCGCCACCACCATCACACCTTAAAGATAAAATCAACACCACAAGTTCTACTTATAATTGTTGTTGGTTAACTCTCTGGGATTTGAATTTATGTAGCTTTTTGCGAACTATGATTAGATATTAAAAATTTGACATTAATTCTTACTTGAACCCGATCTAAATGATTTCGATCGAATTTTTCACCTTCGAATTAAACCATCACGTCTGCTACCTTTAAAGTCGCCATCATTGTCACGAATCACCGCATTCAACCCACCTCACCACCGAAACCCCTATCCCTACCACTGTCGAAATCCATTGCCACCACCATCATCCAACCAACCGACCACCGAAAACCCACCACACCACTGCTCAACTCAACCATCTCACCATGGAAAACCACCCTTACCACTAGCAACAAACCACCTTACTGAAACACCTAAACCCCATCACTAGGGAGAGAGAGAGAGAGAGAGAGAGAGAGGTAATTGTGGTCAAGAAGAGTTAACAATAGTGAAAGGACAATGACGCATATTTTGAAAAATGTAATTATTATTTTTTTATTATTTGATAAGGATAATATTGGGAATTAATAATATAAGGGTAAAATACATAATAATTGTGAAATAATTGATGATATCATCAATTTCGATTATATGTTTTGACGGTTAACTAACGAAAAGAGATAAATGATATATAAAAGTAAAGCAAAAAGGAGACTAGTGTAATTTTAAAAACGCGAGGAGAGCTGTCAGCATTTTCAATCAACCAAAAAGGAAATCACTGTAATTTACCCAAAAAGTTATTTGAAGTGTTTCAACACCTTAATAAATACTCTCTAGATCACATTTCCAAGTGTTTTTGTATACTGGTGAGTGAGAATGAGCTTAATTGTAGTATGCAAATCTTGCTTCCAGAGAAGCGTTTTGAGTTCTCTTTACAGCATCATTACTCATCTTAGGTTATATATTGTTGTATCACACACCCCTAGTTTGTTCTCTGTTCTCACATACTAGTAATTATTCGATAGCTCCATAGCATTACATGAGATTGCTTATGTAGTGCTCCACTGTTCCTATTCCTATTTAATCATGTAGCGAGAAATATTTTAAGTAAAACAATATTGGTCCACATTTGTTTATTTCGTTGGTGGGAGAACCCACTTAGTTTGTATCAAGTTTTTTGTTTATCGATAGTACTATGTAAGTATAGATATCCAGTTATACTGTAAATACCAAAGTGGAATACTGGCCCAATAATTTGAATAAAAAATCAACAATGCGGCTCAAAATACTTGATCCTAAATTATTTGTAGGAGCTCACAAATTTCATTGTATACCAGACTTATTTTTTACCTCCCATTGATATGGAATAGGTTATTACAATATCATCTACGCCAATACGCGACGCCCTTGTTATGTGACCTAAGTCCTTCTCTTGGTTGGGATGTGGCGATAACAGCCTATTAGCAGGCACAGAGCAACCCATTAGCGTGTACAAGATATACAACTTTGGGACTTTTACCCCTTTCCAGAGCCTCTAGCCTTTTTATCTACACTTCCACGGAGCCTTAAATGAGAACTAGGATTAGCTCTGATACCAGACCCAAGTGGACCACTGGGACAATAACTTGAATAAAAAGTTTAACAACACGGCTCAAAATACTTAAGCTCAAGTTATTTGTAGTAGTCCACAAGTTTCATTATATATCAAATTTATTTTTTATTTTCCACCGATGTGGGATGAGTTATAGAATATACTCTTGCCATGCACCGCTTACAAGATCCCAACCTCCTCGCTTGCCTCCAGCCAGGCAGTCTCCCCTCCATAGCCCATAGCCTAGCTTCACAATTCAATACAAGGTAACCACTATCTTCAATGCCAATGAGGTCCTAGGTCGGGAGCAAAGCCTAAGTATCTCTGTTTTATGTTCAGTAGGATTAAAAGAGACATGTGATTTTGAAACTAAAGTAAAGAGTTCATAAATAGAGTTATCTCCAATCAACTCTAGTTAACCAGCCATAGAGAATGAGTAACACTAACCAAGACACAAGAGCTTGCAGGAACGTGAGATCTCGCATCTAGCCGACCAACATGCAATTTGAGATGTATCATACCTATCCAATTGGCACTTCCAAGTTATATGATATTCTTTTTCATATATCATACTAATCACTTGTATCTCCATGTTACATACCCCGAGGCCTAAGATTCGATTTGCAGAACCAATACGAAGGTTGTCGTCCTTAATGATATTGAGAATCTTGATATTCCTTGAGCAGCGCCTTTAAAAAGCCGATTTCAGCATTCCAAAAATACGTCATTATCCTGTATCTCGTCATCTCAACAATTAAAAAATAAAAAGCAAAAGGTAAAAATATATTAGACATTTTAATAAAAACTAAAAAAAAAATCTACCATAAAAAATTATTCCAAACAATTCATTTTTTTATTCTTTTTAAAAAAATTAAATTTTTTAAAAATTAAACTTTTAAGACACCGCAACCTCAAACAGGGCATTCATAGAGTTCTGCCCAATTGATACAAACACCAATCGAAAAAAGTTCTAGATTCTCTTTATGCAATAAGCTGTGTGGCGGAGAAGAAATTCAACGAGAAGAAAGAAAAAAAAAATTGATGAAAATAATTTGAAGTGTTTGGCCAAATGATTATACTTTTCATAATTATTTATCGAGATGAGTTTTAAAACTAATATTTTTTACTAAAATATAAAAAAAAAAAATTTAAAAAATAGTAAAAATAAATTAATAAACTAAATTTTATATTATTTATTTTCGTCTTTAGTGAATTTTTTTCATATTTTAATACAAAATCTTTTTACTTTTTTTCTATCAAAGTATTTTTTTAACTAAAAGATGGCAAAAAAATCAAAAAGAACAAAAATAAGCAAAAAACACGTGTATAGGTCAAACGGAGCCTAAGTTGATCAGATATTGAAAAACACATAATTAGTTTACATTTCTTTAAAAAAAATATTTTTATTTTCAAAGTTATATATTTTTCTAATTAAAAATAAATATATTTTGTTCATATAATTAATAATATCTAATTAACTTAATTTTTTCATTAATATTTCTGAGTTAAACCTACCAAATAAACAATTCACATCACACCGTTCACTGAAAAAGGATCAACTTCAAAGTAGTTAAATTGCCTGCGGCCCTATGGTTATATATAGCCGTGGAATTTTTGACCAGACATATTAATATGATTCAAACCCTAAATAAAATAAAAAAGATAGGATTGGCTTTGGGCCAAGACTTGTAAAGTAATTGCTTTAGACTTCAATTTTTAGAATAATTTTTAGGATTTCAAATTTTTTAGACATTCTATATAAATTTAGATATTATGTTTTTTGTAAAGAGTCAATTAAAAATGAATGCCTAATATTATTACTTTGTTTAAGTAAAAATTATTTTCGAATTTTGTTTCAGTAAATAACTAGTTATTAATTCAAATTGTAAATATTTTTTTTTATGTCCAATACTTTAAGTTAAAAGGCCAACGGTCAACTATCAAGTTTGTTGAAGATAAAATTATAAAAATAATGAAAAAAGAAGAAATTGGGAGATTTGAGAGTTAAATCGTAAAGGTAATTAGTATGTTAGTAATTAAAAGTGTAAAAAATGTTAATTCTTAAGTGATAGTTTTAATTCTTAAGGTAATTAGTATGTTAATTCTTAAGTAAAAAATGTTAATTCTTAAGTGATAGTATCAAATATAACGACACCCAATTTTAAAAGTTCGTTTTAAGGCTTACAAAATTTAGAACCGTCACTGTCAAAAAGTTATGATTGATTATATCTTAACACGAAGTAAAAAGTTGATGCAATTTGATAATTCGTTTAATAAAAGTCGGGCTAGTATTGAACTCGCATTACCCAAAAATGATGCGTGTATCCCGTTTAATTTGTCCAGCAAACAAATGTAATGGATCTAAAACTCATTTAAAACACATATAACGCCTATATCTATCTATTTATGGTAAATTATATTGATTTTGTTTCAGATTTTGGTTAAATACACTTAAATTTATTTTTTTAAACAAATTATTCTGACACCACTTAGCAGATACCTCTTAACGGTTAACGTCATTAACGAAATTGATAAAAAATAAATTGATAAAAAAATAAATTTACCCCTAAACATTAATTCGGATTTAAAAACAAAAACTGAGGAAGAACAGCCCACCGCCGTCATCTTCTCTCTCTGGTTCAAACCCCCCTCCCCCCCAATCCAAATCTCTTCTCTCTCTCTCTCTCTCTCAGCTATCTCTCTCTCGTCTCTCTCTCCGCTATCTCGCTCTCTCTCTCTCTCTGATC
>JAOTRH010144772.1:0-13608 GCA_034768845.1 Heliamphora exappendiculata | reverse complement strand
CCCTCGGTAGGCGGCGAATCATTCTTAAGAAAACTGCGATTGCAGGACTCGGTTTGCAAATTTCATTTATGTTATTCCTGTTATTTTATTTTCTATAATTTCAGATTATTGTAAATTGTTGAATGTTTAATAAAGATGTATTTTTTGGATCCCCGAGCATGTATTTTATTTTGGCGTTGAGTTATTCTCCCAACAAATATGCATTTTGCTTGGGCAGTGGGAAATTACTTTTGAGCTATGTTTGGCAGAGCTGAGCCCAGCTGCCCACTGTTTTCGGCTATTTGTAGAGCTGAGACCAACTGTGTCTCACGGGTTTACTTTTTTGTGTGGTCATTGTGGGCCCATATGTTTGTGGTGGACTCCACTTTTGAGCATGCATGAAGTTTAAGTTGGGATCTGCTCGTGGGTGCATCATGTGGGGTCTAATGGCTCTTAGATTTAAAGATTTCATATTGTTTGGTTAATGAAAAGCTTTGGCGCTTTGGTGGCAATGTGGGACCCGCCTGTTTTGGTGGCATGCTGTATGCATAATCTGATGGTGAGTAGTATGTGTATTAGTTTGAAAACCATTGGTGGTTTTTAAAAATTGTGGGCGCTTGGTTGAAACCAGCGCTTTTCATCCATGGGCTTGTTAATCATGGTTTTTTTGCCACGTCGTGGGCTATAGGGGCTTAGCCTTTCGGTGGCGCTGCCTGGGTCGGACCTACCTACATTTGGTGTGGATCTATTGGTAGTTCTTTGAGTAGGGTTGTAGTTGTTGGTTTTCTTCGTCTTGATCCGATAGTAGAGCTTTCTTTTGGGATGGCATAGGATTTCTCTTTACTAGATTCTTCGAGAAAGTTCTGCCTATAGCTTTGCTGACGTGTTGGGGTCTCCCACCACTTTGTTTAGTGACTATGTGTGCAAGGGATGTTAGTCTTCGCTTTGGTAGAATTTGAGTTGAAGTTTTTAGAGTTGATCTTTTTGTTACTTCCTCTTTGCTGGTTAGGGGCTCATCTACTTCTAGCACTTTACTCTTAGATCTCTAATGGTTCCCCTTAGGCTGCCCTTTTTTATTTAAAGAACTAACTTTGGTATGGACTTATTTCTTAACTTCATCGGGGTGATCTAGATTCTATTATTTCCTTCCTCGTGTTGAGGAGTGTGATTATCTCTGCGAGTCTGAGTTTACCTTGGTTGGGTTTTGAGATTTGCTCTTCACCATAGTTAGTTCTTTGGTGTTTGAGGGTTGGAGTCTTTTCAGGAGCCAAGCTTCAGCAGGTTTGCGTTGCTTTTTGGGTTTGGATGACCAGTTCTACTTGTTGGATCTCTTATTTTCTCTTGTTCTTGTCTAAATTTTGGCACCTTTTACCCTTTGCAGGAGCCAGTCTTCAGCAGGAATTAGGAATTTTTTTAGTTTTTTGGCACGTTTTTTGGTTCTATCCTTTGTTTGTACGCTTGTGCTTTCCTATCTGTGCGGAATGTGTATGGTTTTACTTTATTAGAAAGTTTCCCCCGCTGTCAAGCGGGGGTTGGGTGTGTTTTGTGTCTTATGTTGTTAGGTTTTTTTTGTTTCTCTTAGGTAGTCAGGTTGATAGGGGGGTTTCCTCTTTCTTGTTAGTTGTTGTAATTACCAGGGGTATGTATCTTGTAAACATGTATTTTTTTCTTTTTTTTTATGTTACAATTAATTTTTTTTAAGCAATTGACATACCTAGGACAACTTTTCGTCCCAGATGTCGAGAATCTAAGGGGGTGACATCTTGAAAAAGCACCACCAATCACTTTTTGCTGTTCACCCCGAAGAGACAAAGATGTATTATGATCTGAAGAGGCACTATGGTGGGATGGCATTAAGAAGGATATAGCAAGTTTCGAAGACAAATGCCTTACCTGTCAGCAAGTGAAAGCCGAGCATTAAGACCAGGAGGAACCCTCAAACCCCTGGAGATACCTCAGTGGAAGGGGGACCACGTTACTACGAACTTTGTCTTTGGACTACCAAATTCACGAGCAGGACACGACTCTATCTGGGTAATCGTAGATTGCCTCACCAAATCAGCACATTTTCTACGAGTTCGAACTTTCAAAAAGATAAAAACCCTAAGCTAGAAGTACATTTAGGAAATCGTACGTCTTCATGGGATTCCATTGTCTATTGTATCAGATCGAGATCCATGTTTCACCACACGATTTTGGTAAAGTTTGCAAAGCACTTTAGGAATAGAGATTTTCTTTAGCATTGTCTTTCACCCGCAAACTGATGGGCAATCTAAACGTACAATTCATACACTAGAAGACATGCTTTGAGCTTACGTCATGGACTTCAAGGGACATTGGGAGAAACACTTACCGTTGGTCGAGTTTACTTATAAAAATAGCTATCAATCCAACATTGGCATGCCGCCATATGAAGCCCTCTACAAAAGATCATGCCGTTCGCCGATTTGTTAGACTAAAGCAGGAGAAAATGCACTTCTTGGACCAGACCTAGTACAAATGTAAAGACCCAGTAAAGAACCTAGTTGTAACAACCCGGTTGATAATGACCCATGTAAAGACCCTATCAAAATCCTAAGTATTAGTGACAGATAGTCCACAATGCTATAGAGCACGGACGATATTCAAAACCCTAACTCGAATCGAAAAATCTAAGTTCGGTTTAAAAACTCCAAAAAGGTCCAAATCTCAGGCAACAAAACCATAACATCCGGAGAGTCTTCTAACATTTTAAATGAAGTAAATATCATGAAATAATAAATTAAAATTTAAAAATCCTCATAAATAAGGTAAAATGAATGTTTTGTCCATAGTACAGCAAAAAGTTTTAAAAATTCAAATTTTGACATATGAATACCCTAAATCAAGGATTTAAGTATAATTAAGTAGCAAAAGACAAAATAACATTAAAAATATGAAAAATACCCCTTAGTGGCCGACCACTTTGGGAAGAGTGCCAAAAAGTAATTTTTTGCTTTCTTTTTAGCTTAAAGTGATGAAAAATGTATTAAATTAAGTATTATGATGATCTAATATTTTTTAGACAAGTAATATACATAATTATATGGTGTTATAGGTCAACAAAAGTAAACAAATCATTATTGAAGTTCATACATAACAAAATAAGACAAAAAGTTATATATTGTCAAAATAACTTAATTTGACTTAAAAATTACATCAATTTAATCAATTGCTATAGAAACTATGATAATACATGAAAATATTATATTTCTCATAAACATACTAAAATAATAGGTTTCAGTAGGAATAGATATCAAAAAGATACATAAAATTAATTTTTAATATATTTTCTTGCACAAAAGGGCACGCTAACCAATGCAAAATCCCTTGATTGATGTAGGGTCAGGTTTTTGTCCCCCAAACAGCTCCTAACTGTATTTAGCTTCCCCAAATCTGATTTAGTTCTCTCAAAACCATCACCATGTCAACTCATATCAACTCAACCCATGTGAAGTGGAAGAGAAAAAGGAGAAGAAAGTACCCTTAATTAAATTTGTGTTCCCACCATGTTTCTTAGGCTTTTTCTATATAAACCAAGCCAAACAACACTCCCTCCCCTTCATATTTTTGTGCATATAGAGAGAAAAAGACTTGGTTGAGTGTTCTATAAGTTTGAGGGAGAAAAAGAAGGAGAAAGAAGGAAGAAGGGAGCTAAGAATCAAGAGGTATTTTGTTTTAAAGCTAAGTCCTTCCATAACACAATTCCTTGAGCTCTCAAAACAAGTAAGTAAAATTTTTAAATCTTGTGTCTAATATCCCTCAAAATATCTCCAAATCCCTTTAAACACTCCAAGAACCAAGAACTGAAATCAAATCGAAAAGGCGTCGTAGTTGAAAATTAGTGGCTGTTATGTTTATGGGTGATATGAGATGTTGTTGTATGTTGTTATCATTGAGTTTGATGACTTCTAAGTATGCTGGAGCCTTGATATTAAAGCCTAAAACACAAGCATGTAAAGAAATTGAACAAAAACTTGACATGACATAAGTAGAAGACTTAAACCCTAAGAGGCTTGATTTTTGAAAACATAGATGTTTCTGCCATGAACTTTGGAATGTCATAACTAAATGTGAAAAATTGATCTAAACATGTTCTTTATGTCCAGATTTAGCAGTTTGTGTTATCGTGAATCCAAAGTTGGTTTCAACTCATTTGCATAACTAGAATTTAAGATATTGCAATTGTACTAAAGTGTGTCATTTTTTTACCAGCCAACACTACTGACTTGGAAACCTTATTTTAAAGTGAGATTCAAACTTTGGTCAAAACATGAAAATGTAGATAACATGTATATCTATCTACCCACCAAAAATGAGAATCAAATAATAAATTTTGATAGGTCAAAATCTCTTTGAAAGTCTCTGTTGAGTTTCAGCCCCAAGGAACATTCTGTTACATATTTTTATATAGTTCAAAATCTCTATGTTTAATGACCTATTTCAAAGGTAGTCTACACGAACATTGTAGCTAACATATTGACGTATGTTTTGTCCAAAAATCAGACCTTAAAGCCTCGGGATGATATCCCAAAATCGGCTCTGCTGAGTTTTAGCAGCTGGCAGAACCTATTTTCTAAAATGGCCCACAAGTCTAATTTATTTCAAACAACTATCCTTAAATCTAAACATGAAACTTGTAGAGGATTTGTTAAAGTAGAACATACTAAAAAATGGGCTTATTTGGACTTGAAATGATACCCCAAAATTGAGACCAATAGAAGCATAATTTTGGTAAAATTTTGAGAAAAGTGCTAAATCGTTTTTTCTTAAGATGAATTGTTCACCCAATTGCTTTAGGATTTGGCCTTGGTATTAAACATGATAGTTGTAGGAAATAATTTTATCTAAATGGTGTATAAAAATTATAACTTGATTCCATGTCTAAATACCTCAAAACCTTGTCGGCTCTTTTAATTTAATACTTGACTTTTGGCCTTAAAATTTGTTGAGAGTATGTTTGAGTACCCATCCCTATGAGGCCTGAGTTTTTGTATGATGATTGATTTGAATTAGTCGATTAATGTTTCTAAGTGATTGTACAATGATTTAGAACCCATGCTATCATATTTGAATCATGTCTTGAGAATTATAGCTTATGCTTCACATACTTGTACCTTATGCTTTGCGCGTTGTACCATAAATATTACCTTGTTAATGCCATGCTATAAATTGTTGCACTTGAGATCAATGGTACACATTATGAGCATTGTCATTTGCATTCTGGCATATTGGAGTCCATCTGTGCAAACCGTTGTTGGGATGGGCTGTGTTGAGATCGTCGTTCTTGATTCTAAGTCTAGGGCGTCCCTGGTTGTCGTTTTCAAAAATATTTTGGTTTATACACACTGGGTGCGTCCCTGGTGTTTAAAATGATTATGGCTTGTACACGCTGGGTGCGTCCCCGATGTTTGAAATGATTTATGGATATTGTTGGGCACCAAGAGTTCGTCGCTGACATTATGGTTTTGATGATTTAGACTTTAGGTTGACGCCAAACGAGTATCCTGGTTCTTAAGGTGGGAATTGTTGGCCCGAATAAGGGTGGCTGATAATTGGCTGGTCCGCCCCAAGTCTACTCTGGTGATTCCCGATGTGGAATTCCTATTATAATCTAGGTACATGTTGGGTTGGGCATTCGCATTACATACATGGCATCTCATATGCATATGTTTATTGACTTATTTGCTATTATGTCATAAATTTGTTTGTCTCCTTGACTATAAATTGTACTGGGTGTTCTATGGTATGTGTTGTGGTGAATCTTATGTCGTGACATTAGTTAGAAGGTTAGAGTGTTTTGATTCTGGGCCTTGGCTCATAGCATTCGTACCATAGGTGAGGAAGAGTTCTTTGAGGAAGTCATCCCAGAGGAAGGAGGAGAGTTTGAAGAACACGGGAGTTCCAAGAGCACGTGAATTTTGCTGATACATTCTGAGTAGTCGAGACCTCTGCTTTTGTTCTTATATTCAGTTCTCTTGTGCTTAGTGTAATTTTTTGAAATTTCTTGATAAAACTATAATAATTTAGTACTTTGAATGGTTTAGAACTTCTTTATGATGTAATAACTAACGTATGTAAATATGAATGAATAGTTAAAATATTCCTTTATTTATATTTATGTATGTCTCGATGTGCCCAGAGGACGGGACGTCACAACAAGAGACCACTGAAAAGATCCGACGCATTTAACAACGAATAGCTATCGCATAGAGCCGATAAAAGAGCTATGCAGATCAACAGTGAAGGCCGCTGCGATTTGAAGTAGGAGATCATGTATTCTTGAAGGTTCAACTAGGAAGAGGGGTGATACACTTCGACCAAAAAGAGAAGGTAGCCCCAAGATACATTGGGCCGTTCAAGGTTCTGGCCAAGGCTGGGAAAGTGCCATATCGTTTGGCTCTACCACCGTAACTCGCCCGCATTCATAATGTTTTTTTTTTGGGTAATTAGTTCATAATGTTTTCCATGTGTCGATGCTGAGGAAGTATGAACCTGATCTTACCCATATTCTGGACTGGAAGGAACTCTATGTTGATGAAGATATCTCATTCGAAGAACAATCGATAAGGATTATCGATCAACGAGACAAGATTCTTAGAGGTAAAATCATTCCGCTTGTTCAAGTTCTTTGGAAGCACAACGGGATTGAAGGATCGACATTGGAGCGGGAAGAAGCTATGAGGACAAGTCATCCCCAGCTGTTAGCAGATTGAGGTACGATATAAAATTTCGAGAACAAGATTTATTTTAGGAGGTAGATTGTAACAACCTGGCTCAAACTCTAGTATTAGCGACGGATAAACAACGAAATCTTAGGTTACTGCATGAATAAGAGAAACCCTAATTAGCCAAAAATCCTAATTTAACATAGAAAATCCTAAAGAGGCCAAATCCTCAGAAGAGAAGATAAATACTTAGAAAAATTTTGGGACAGCTTAAATTAAGTAAATAACATAAAATATAAAATTAAAAATAAAAAAATTCTCACAATTAGGGTAAAATAACCATTTTGTCCATAGTATAGAAAAAAATCATAAAAATCTAAATTTTGACACGTGGGCACCCAAAATCAGATATTTATATACAATTAAATAACAAAAAACAAAATAACAATAAAAAAAATACCCTTAAATGGACGACTATCTAGGGAATTGTGCATAAAAAAGTTATTTTTTGTCTTTTTAAGCTTAAAAATGAGAAACAATTGTATAAATTAAGTATTATTATGACCTAAGACTTTTTATACAAGTAATATACATAATAATATAATAATATAGGTCAAGCAAAGTAAACAAATCATTATTTAAAGTCTCTACACAATAAATAAGTCAAAAATCAATTCTTGTAAAACTAGCTTAAATTGACTTAAAAGTCTATACCTATTTAATTAATTTCTATTAAAATTATGATAATACATAGAAAGACTAGATTTATTACAAACACATTAATATAATAGGTTTTAGTAGGCTAATATACCAAAAAAATATATAAAATTAATATTTTATACACTTTTTTGCACAAAATAGTACTAAAATACAATTTAAGTTCCAAAATTAATGCAAAGTTTGAATTTTTCTTCCCCAAATTGACCTAGCCGATTTCCGTTGCTGCCAAACCTAAGAAAAATTCAACTAATGGAAATTAAGAAAATTTTAAAATAAAACTTACACCATAATAATTAAACTTACCAATTTTTCTATAAAAAGAACACACGCACACCTCCATTTTCCTCTATATTTTTGGCTGAGAGAGGTGAGGGAGAGCCACCAAATTTTTTTTTAAGTATTTCCAAGAGAAGAAGGAAGGAAGAAGGAAGGAGAAGTTAGGAAGGTCCAAGGAGGGTGTAGCAAAGTCAAATTTTATCACTGTAACGACCCGATTCAGACCCTAGTTGTGATAACCTAGTTAATAACGACCCGTGTAAAGACCCTACTCGGAGCATAGTATTAATGATGGATAGTCCATGAAACTATAAAACACAGAAGAAGTTCAGAACCCTAACTCGAATCGAAAACCTTAAGTTCGGCCTAGAAACCCTAAAAAGGTCCGAAACTCAGGCAATAAAACCTTAGCACCCAAAGAATCTTCTAACATTCTAAATAAAGTAAATATCATGAAATAATAAACTAAAAATAAAAAATCCTCACAAATAGGGTAAAATAACCGTTTTGCCTCTAATACAGCAAAAAGCTTTAAGAACCCAAATTTTGACATATGGATACCATACATAAAGGATTTAAGTACAATTAAGTAGCAAAGGACAAAATAACATCAAATATTCTAAAAATACCTCTTAGTGGCCGACCACATTGGGAAGTGTACAAAAAAATGACCTTTTAGTTTCTTTTTAGCTTAAAATGATGAGAAATGTATAAAATTAAGCATTATGATGATTCAATACTTCTTGAACAAGTAATATACATAATATTATAGTGTTATAGGTCAACAAAAGTAAACAAATCATTATTGAAGTTCATACACAACAAAATAAGTCAAAAAGTCACAAATTGCCAAAATAGCTTAATTTGACTTAAAAGACTACATCTATTTAATCAATTGCCATAAAAATTATGATAATACATGAAATTACTATATTTCTCATAAACATATTAAAATAAAAAGTCTCAGTAGAAAAAGGATTATTTAGCTTGATGGGGGATCAAATTAACTTTTCATGCATTTTTTTACACAATAGGGGCACGAAAATCGAGACAAATTCCTTGATTGATGGGAGATCAAATTTTTGACCCCCAAACTGAATCCTAGCTATATTTAGCTTCCCCATATCTGAATTTAGCCCACAAAAACTTAAATAGACTCAAATCAAACTCAAGTCACATTTATGAAAAATGAAGAAAAATGACCCTTTTGGTACTTTTTTTTGTCTCCCACATGTCCCCTAGCCTTGCCTATATAAAGAGAGCCAAACACCCTCTTCTCCATATGTTATTTTCGACGAAGAGAGGGGGAGGAACCGGAAACCCTTTGATCTTGAGAGTTAGGGTGAGTTTGAGGAAGAAAAAGGAAGGAAAAGGAAGAAACCGAGCAGGTTTTCGAAAACTAAGTCCAAATCAATCCTTTACCCTTATTTGATCTCTCAAAACAAGTAGGTAAAATTTTTAAATCTTGTATCTATGATCCCTTAAAATATCCCTCAATACATCCCTTTAAACACTCTAAAAATCAAGAATTGAAATCAAACTGAAAAAGTGTCGTAGTAAAGTATTAGGGGTTGTTTTGTTTATGAATGATATGAGATGCTATCTTTGAGTTTGATAACCTATAAGGGTGATGGAGCCTTGATATTAAAGTCTAAAATCCAAGCATACAAAGAAATGGTACAAAAACTTGACATGACATAAGTAGAAGACTTGAACCCTAAGAGGCTTCATTTTTGAGAACTTTGATGTTTCTACCCTGAGATTTAAAATGCCATAACTCAATGTAAAAACTTGATCTAAGAATGTTCTTTATGGTCAGATTTAGCTTTTGGTGTTATCTTTTATCCAAAGTTGGTTTCAACTCATTTGCATAACTAGAACTCAAGATATTGTAATTTTACCAAAGTGTGTCATTTTCTGACCAGTCAACACTACCGACTTGCAAACCCTCTTTTAAAATATGATCCAAACTTTGATCAAAACATGAAAGTTTTTTATAACATGTATATACATATACCCACAAACAATGAGAACAAAATATTAAGTTTTGATAGGTCAAAACCGCTTTGAAAATCTCTGTTGAGTTTCAGCCCCTAAGGAACATTCTGTTACATGTTTTTATACAGCTCAAAATCTTTACTTTTAGTGATATCAGACCTTAAAGTCTCAGGATGATATCCCAAAATCATTTCAAACCCTCTGTCCAAAATTGGCTCTGTTGAGTTTTGGCAGCTAACGTAACCTACTTTTTGAAATGGTTAAAAAGTCTAATTTGTTTCAAACAATGGCCTTTAGCTCTAAACATGAAACTTGTAGGAGACTTGTTAAAATATAACATAATAAAAAATGGGCTCATTTGGAATTGAAATAATACCCCAAAATTGAGACCTACAGAAACATAACTCTGGTAAAATCTCGAGAGAATAGCTGAACCGTTTTTACTTAATATGAATTGTTCACCTATTTGCCTTAGGATTTGGCCTTGGTGTTAAACATGAGAGTTGTAGAAAATATTTTTACATAATGGTGTTTAAAAATCATAGTTGATTCTAAGTCTAGATGCCTCAAAACCTTGTCAACCATTTTAATTTAACACTGAACTTTTGGCCTTAAAATTTGTTGAATGTATGTTTGAGTACCCATCCCTATGAGACCCCAGTTTTTGTACAATGATCAATGTGAATTAGTTGATTAGTGTTTTAAGTGAATGTATGATGATTTAGAACTCATGTTATCCTGTTTGAATCATATCTTGAGAATTGCAGCTCATGCTTCACATACTTGTATCTTATGCTTTGCGTATTATACCATGAATTTTTCCGAGCTAGTTGATTCCATGCTATAGATGATTGTATTTGAGATCCATACCATACATCATGAACATTGTCATTTGCATCTTGGAATGTTGGAGTTCATCTGTGCAAATCGTTGTTAGGATGGGCTGTGTTGAGATTATTCTTCTTGGTTCTAAATCTAGGGCGTCCCTGGTTTCTATTTTCGAAAATGTTTTGGCTTGTACACCCTCGGTGCGTCCTCGGTGTTACAGATTTGGTTTATACACTCTGGGTGCGTCCCCGGTGTTTGAAATAGTTTATGGAGATTGTTGGGCACCATGGGTTTGTCGCTAGCATTTTGGTTTTGATGATTTAGACTTTGGTTTGATGCTAAATGAGCATCCTAGTTTTTAAGGTGGGGATTGTTGGCCCAGATAAGGGTGGATGATAATTGGTTGGCCCGCCCCCACGCCTTGCCATTGAATAAAACAGTTGTGGCATGATGCCCGGTGACACATTTACTATTTGCAACGAGGCAAGAATAGGTTTAGTGATCAAAGTCCCATCAAATCTACTCTGGTGATTCTCGATGTAAAATTCCTGTTATAATCTGGGTACATGTTGGGTTGGGCATATGCATTTCATACACGAATGTTTATTGACTTATCCGCTATCTTGTCATAAATTTGTCTGTCTCCTTGACTATAAACTGGCTTGGGTGTTATATGGTATGTGTTGCGGTGAATTTTGTGCCATGAGATTAGTTAGAAGGTTGGAGTGTTTTGCTTCTATGCCTTGGCTCATGACATTCGTGCCACAGGTGAGGAGGAGTTCTTAGAGAAAGTCATCTCGGAGGAAGAAGAAGAGTTTGAAGAATAGGGTGAGTTCTAAGAGCACGTGGATCCCGCTGATGTATTCTGAGGAGTTGAGACCTCTGATTTCGTTCTTATATTCAGTTCTATCAATCATAGTGTAATTTTTGAAATTTCTTGGTAAAACTGTAATATTTATGTAATTGTGAATGGTTCAAAACTCCTTTATGATGTAATAATTAATGTATATAAATATGAATGAATAGTTAGAAACTTCTTTATTTATATTTATGTATGTCCCGACGTACCCGGAGGACGGGGCGTCACAATCACCCTTCTACCATTAGGTCTTCCAAATAAGTAAATAAATTCCTCAAATCTTCTGTTATTCTCTCATAAAATAACCCTCAATCCATATTTATAAATAACCCTAAGAATAAGAAACAAGATCTCACTCAAAGAGGCGTCGTATGAGTAGATTAGGAACTATCTATGTAAGATCAAGTGTTGTATGTGCGCATGTGAGTGTTTTTGAGTTTTATGACTTGAATAGATTCTTGACTTTGGTATGTATGAAAATATGACATGCATGCAAAGAAAAATACATTAACATGAGCTAAGTTATCGAAACCCTAGATAACCTGATTTTCTAGGCATACTAACATTCTACCACGAACTTTAAACTATCATAACTAATTGTAGAAACATGATCTAAATGTGATTTTTATATCCAGACCCAGATTTTTAAGTTATCTTTCATACCAAATTAGTTTGAAGTGATTTCATTGGGTAGAACTCCAGATATATACCATTTTTACCAAGTAGTGTCAGATTTTGACCACTCTGAGTTCCAGACACAAAAACCCTTAGTTAGAGTGAGAATCGAGCTTACGTCAAAACATAGAACTTGTAGATAACGTATTTATCCTACTGCCCACCAAGAATGAGCCAAAAATATAAAGTCTTGGTAGGTCAAAATCTTTCCCAAATTCATTATTGTGATTTAGTGATTGATAGAGCTCTCTATCACACATTTTTGTGGGACCAAAAATCTAAGTTTTTAATGGTCAAATCCAAAATTGGGTTTCATGAAAAATATAGATAACATATTAAACTAGATACTGAGTAAAAATCAGCCCAAAATACCTTCGGATGGTCCCCCAAAGATTTTGAGTATTCTCTGTTGAAAACCTATTCTACATACCATTTTTAGGCTGATTGAACCCATTTTATAAATCGGCCAAAATCATCAACTTGTTCTAAACAACTAACCTAAACACAAAATTTGAAACTTGTAGGGGACATCTTATACTAAAATTTCTCTAAAAATCAGACCCATAGCACTTGAATTGATGCCCCAAAACCATGGCCAATAGGGGCCCAAATTCTGCACCTTTTTTGGGGTAATTTTAATAACAATTTTGGGTAATTAATTATGCACTTTCTCTGTAAAGTGTTGATTGATTTTCCTCTTAATTAAAACAAATGACCTTTCTATCCTAGGATCTTACCTTAGTGTTAAACATGAAAGTTGTAAAAAATATTTTTATCTAATTGGTGTTAAAAAATTAAAAATTAAATTCATGTCTCGGTACTCCAAAACAATGTTGTAACTTTAAAATTGATGCTTGAACAATTGCCCAAAACTTGGCTAAGTGTATGAGTAACGTATCACATTGTGGAATTTTAAAATATGGATTTTAAATAATTCATGTGAGTGATTGGTGTATGAAATTAACAATTTGATGATTAGAAATCATCTCAATAGGTTGGATCCATGTCACATGAATTATAGCTTGTGGTTCGTATACTTGTACTCTATGCTTTAGTGAATTATACGTTGTGCTGTATCATGTTTATATGCCATACTGTAATTAGTTGTACACGAGAAGAATGTTACACACCATGAGCATTGCTGCATTGGCATCTTGATTTACCAGAGTTCCTTTTGTACCTATCATTGTGGGTTGGGTGAAAATCATTCTTTTTGTGGTTTTAAACCTGGGGCATCCTTGGTTGCCAATATTAAAATTGAATTGGGAGATTGCTTATTAAGGAAAGGGGTTAGGCACCATGGGTTCGTCGCTAGCCTTTTTAATTAGACTTTAGGTTGACGCCTAACGAGCATCTTAGTCTTTAATGTGGGATCGGTTGGTCCAAATAAGGATGGACCAAATTGGTTGACCTGCCCCTACGCCGTTGCCATTGAGTAAAAAGGCTGATGCATGTAGCTAAAGTGAGCGTTTACCTTTCACAACGAGGTGAGGATAGGTTCGGTGATCGAATTCCCATCAAGTCTACTCTGTAATTCCCGACGTGGAATTCATGCTATGGTTCTAGAAGTATGTTGGGTTGGGCATT
>JAOTRH010144761.1:0-13609 GCA_034768845.1 Heliamphora exappendiculata | reverse complement strand
AATCAATAGCCACTCATGGCTGTTGGTTTCTAGGCTTCAATTGCAATTGAATGGCCAATTCAATTGTAATTGATCCAACTATTAAAATCTGAATTTCAATGGCCAATAAAATTTACAGATTCCAACAGAGTTGTGTTATTTTGCTGCTAGCAGGTTCAAGTTTTGAACGCTTCCCTACATCACAAGGTATTAATAGGTTATATCTATGAAAATAACTTGATTAATAACTAAATTTGGGCCTGCAAATGAAATTCTCTCCCATTAACGTTTTAATAGTATCAAAAAAAGAAAAATGAGTCAAGATTGAAAATCATTACTATACTGACCATCTTAATAAAAGAGGTTTTGTGTTCACCATTTGGGCTTGGCATACCAAAACATTATCCTTGAGGCAAAGCTAGAGATAACCCTCTTACTGCCTGTTTGGTAGGGTTTCCATCCATTCCTGGTTACACTTTCTTCATGTTACCACAAATGATGGCGTAATGTGTTTGGTTCAACTAGCAACTGTTCAACCTTTTCCCTTTATCAAAAACAATGGGAAAAAAAACTCAAGGTGAAATTAGAAAGATAGAGAAACTTAATCCATAATTAAAAATAGTTTGAAGGGTGAAATCCCACAAAAGAGACACCTAAAAAATACATATGGAATAAAGACATTTAACAACTTTCCTTCCTGTACCACTGTTATAGATAATGAAGATTGTGCTTATTGGAATAGTACGAATCACGATATGATTTCCATGATTTGATACAAGTTCAGCCATGATTCACAATTTTAACAACATATGGATCATTTCTATTTCTTTTTTGTGTGGTTCTATGCAGACATGATTCACAATTTGATATAATTCACGAATTTGACAACCATTGTAAAGACCATGATTCCATCCATCACAAAGGGTACACATAAAAATAACAATTAGAAATGCAATCAGTCAATCAATAGATTGCTTCAGTGTAAATGGGATAATCTTGTTTATTTTCCATGTTTCTAAATAAGTGATTTGCAAGGTGATGAGAACACGATAGATGCTATCTTGGATGCTTAATTTTACCATCTAGTTTCCTGAAATGACAACAATAAAAAAAGGCTTACCTCTTGGGCAACATCAGATTTTTTCACCTGATCAAAGGCTCTAGATCCATCTCTTCCCAAAATAATTCTCTGGAAGATGAAGCAGGCTTCCCTCGGAAGAAAAATAAAGGACTCTTTTTTTCTACGTAATTCGAGAAAATAACAAACACAAACCATTCCACAACCAATATTATCATAACATATTTCATGCCATCACTTCTACTATTCTGGTCTCCAGATTTTTCATCGCGAATGAAATAAAATGAAAACGTACAAACCTCTTAGCATTACGAAACAAAACAAAACAAAAAACAAAACAATAAAGTACAGAACTCTCTCTTTTTAAGTCAAAAGATAAAATTTTTTACTTAAAATTGTTATAATTTTTTAAAATTTATTATTAAATAATTTTATATTCAATATAGATCTTGTTTGATAGATTTTGATAAGTATATTTTGAAAATATAATTTTTGTATAAAAAAATGAATTTGTTTAACAAAGTTATGATATTTTTAAAAAATATAAAAAAAATATGAAAAATGCAAAAAGGTTAAAAACCTTTGAGTTCAAAAATGAGACTTTTTAGCTTTTTAAACTTTAAATAAAAAAAAAACAAAAAACTTGGATTTAAGCCGGTTGTCAAATGAAACCTAAGCAAATTAACTAAAGTTAGGTAAAGGTTGACTAATTGACTTCCATGCAAAGACTAGTTAATCAATTCAGTTGCTTTAGAAAAAGAAACAAAAGAATTTCCAATAAAAGGAGAGCATTTACTTTGGAAAAAAAAAAGGAAAGAAGATGACAACCAGATACTTGCAATCACATATTCACAATTTCTTTCTCTCTTCAAGGCCTTCAGAAAGTCTTAACTCATATGTCAGTGTGTTTTTATCTAATAATTTCAATCAAAAAATACTAAAGATATTCTGTTTTGTGACCAAGTTCAAGGGATAAATTTAGAGTTTGGCTAAGCTACCAAAGAAACACCCAAGAAACCAGAGCATGATGTTTTATTATATTTTTATTATGTTTATTTTAGTTTTCTACAAAAATAAATAAATAGAGAGTACTTGAATTTTATTATGTTTATTCTTTCGTCCAAAAGTATTTATCCATAGATGTTTTTATTAGTAGATTTTGTGATATTGTAATGGAAGTAGAGCATGATGCTACTGATTCTATAAGAAGATGCAACGAGCAAAGCCACAAACAGAGCAGTCCTAGACCACTGACTTCTTTCAAACAATATAACAAGCAGTTGGACCTCAAAACACTCACACCTCCATTCTAAGCCCCTTCTCTTTGATCGGGTCTTACTTTCAACAAACAGGGCAAACCTTCTTACCTACAAACAGCACCGAACCCCACCCAAGCAAACACAAACACACCTCGAACGATCTGAACACCTCCAAACGAACTCATGTATGAGAAACCCACCCCTTGCTCATTGAATCATCGCAATTTTGTAGAGTATCATCACTATGCAGACCAATTTGAGAACCAAACACAATCTAAGGATATCATATTCTCTCTCTCTCTCTCTCTCTCTCTCTCTCTCTCTCTTACATCCCAGTTTATTTGTTTCAAAAACACCGAAAATAAGTAAAAATAGCCTTTTAAACATACTGATGGAGCAAGAGGCAAGGACGGTTGTGAAAAAACGATGCGGTGGCAAGATGACGTCGTGGCGACAAGAAAAAGACTCGATGGCTGTGAGAAAACAACACCGCGGCAAGAAGACGCCACGGCAGCATGGAGACTCAACGAAAGCGTGACGGTGGTTAGACGTGTAGCGGTGGTGCAACTTGAAGGGACAGCTAGCGCAGAGCAAGGATTTGGGGTATAACTACGACTAATTTTGGGAGGCTAGGGTTTTATAAGTTTTGGGAGAGAGGAAGCAAGTTTTGGGAGGCTTAGGGTTTGACGAGTTTCCCCTAATAATTACAAATTTTTTATAATTTTTTAAAAATAAAAATAATTACTAAATATTTTTTTATTTATAATTTACAAAAAATTTAAAAACAAAAATATAAAATATAAAACATAAAACATAAAACGTTATCATCAGTTCTTGCTTATTTCAAATGAATCTGTGTTTTTTGCAATATATCTTTTATTTGAATGGCTCATTGGTTGAATAATTATTTTATGGGATAATTAGTTTAGAGACTCATATTATTAGTTATTAGTATCTTTTGTACCGAATAATATTTAATTAAAAATAAAGTGAACTACAACTAAATAATAAGTTATTTAATTTTTATATAATTTTGCAAAAAATATTAAAAATCACATAGAAGTGTGATAGTAATAGTTATAAGAGTCTTAAAATCACGTGAATGCTCATATACTAATAATCTCAAAATAGAAAGCTCATGGTAATTAAGAGGGTTAAAGGAATACTCTAATCTCCATTTTAATTTAGCAAATAAAATAAAGCAAAATTATATGTGATTATTCCTATATAGTTCAATAACATCTCTTTTACCTATCAAACAAGCATGGCACAAAAAACTATTTACAAAGATGTTCACCAAGTGACAAGAATTTAGGGTATTTGTTGCAACAACTTTTTACTCTTATTTAAAAATTTTCCCGAATTAATTTTTCAAGATATTGCTGTTACATGAGAATCAAAATAAGTCCTTGAATTATCATTTTACATAGAGTAATTAATATACTACTTGTATGGATAATTGATTACCGACTAAATTACAAATAAACACAAAATATAAGATAAAAGACTGAATTGAAATTGACACATCATTCATTAATGAAAACGGAATTGAAATTGAAACAAAACTATTACTGTTTTTTATATTAAAACCCAATTTTAGGAATGCAGCCAAATTACATCATTCATTCAAGATAAAGACTGTTTCATGAGAATCGAAACAAGTCCTCCAATCTTCATTAATTATGCAAGTTGCACAACCGTTTTACATATCACTCCTCATATAAATTGAGGAGTTGTTTTGAGCAAAAACGTCGGAAACCCTTTCTGAACCGAAAGTGATCGGGTATTTTTGTTGCTTATTAGGGAAGAACACCCCAAAGTGTTTTTCCACCTCTGGTTGCTTCTGGTTCTCATCAAACATCCCAAACAAGTAAGTTTCTATTGCTCTGTTCGGCCTCCTCGGCGTCCCCGATCCCTTCACATGCCGAATCAAATTCGCGTAATAGGTGCCGGCATTTTCCGCCGTCGCCGCAACCGCACCGGCCGACGGCCATCCACTCTCCGAAACCACCACCTCCACGGCGGATCCGCCGGCCCTCTCCACGGCAGCGTAGAGAGCATCCAACATTGCATCGAAGAGGTTTTGGTATCCGCGGCCGCCGTCCCACACCACCGCCGCCGGAGCGGTGAACAGAGCGTACGGAAGCGAGATGTCACGGGGGTTGCCGGAGTAACTGAAGTAAGGGTAGATATTAGCGAGCAAGGGCGCGTTGGTTTGAGCCAGGAATCCGATGATCGGTTGTAAATACGACGTCGTGTCGCCCCGAAACGCTCCTTGCGATGGTGGGTAGGAGTTCCCTAGAAGCGTCAAGTCGATTGCTGTTGACACCTGTTTGGAGAATTTTAATAATATTAGAAATTAAAATATTATTTTTATTGTTATAGTTTATTTGAGTTTCTTTCCAAATAAATATTATTATTCATTATTAATAGCTTATTCCGGATTTTCATTCTTACAAAATAATTATATTATTAATGACTTAATTAATATTATAATAACTATGTGAATAAATTATGTTTATTAATATTAATATTATTTTATTTAAAATTTAGTAAAATTAATAATAATATTCGGTCCTGCTAACAGGTGCCTTTATGGCACAAAATAAGAGTTCTTTAAATATTTTAATTATATTTTTTACTACTCATTTTAACATTTACTAATAATGATTTGTGAGTACTCATAAATACAATTAATAGATTTAAATATAATTTAGAAAATTGTGGTAAAAAGTAATAATTTGTGAGTACCTATAAACACAACTAATGAATTTAAATATATTTATTATATCTAAAGTATTGTCCAATTGGCTCCTATTAGTTTTATAACACTCTATGGTCCTGTTCGGGCAAATGTTGCTTATTGTTTTATTTTTACTTATTTTAGCTTAAATAACATAAAATTTGGTTATTAGCTTATTTTTATTTATTTTTATTTTTTTTGAATTTTTTTTTATATTTTGATCAAAAAAATTTATTCTTTTAGCTATTCTCAATTAGAAGAACCTAAAAAATATAATAATTTGACTAAATGATGAAAAAAATTCACTAAAAATACAAAAATTTATAATGACAAATAAACTAATAAACTAAATTCACCCATTTAGGGCCAATATATTAAAATATTTTTTTATTATTATTTATTGTTATAATTTATTAGAGTTTATTTTCAAATAAAATTTATTTTTTAAAATATTAGTATTCATTATTAATAGCTTATTCCTGATTTTAATGGTTACTAAAAATATTATAATTAAAAGTTTAAAAAAAAAACTCAAACAAGACCTTGATTTGGTTTTGGAGGCCGGCCGAAGCAATTGCGTTGTGCACGTTCTGCATGGCAGGAAGAACGAATTGTGCCAGTCTGGCGGTGGCGCCGTCGTTCACCGGACTAACCTCGTTTCCAACGGCGATGTAGCGAAACTTGACGGTGGGCCAGAAATTTCTAACATTTCCTAATACCCAAGAATTTGCGTTGGAAGGATTGGAAGCGATGCTCTGAAGGTCAGAGTTTGGGAGCCCTAGAATGAGCTCGATGTTGGCTCCTCTGAGGGCCTGAAGAACAGCTTGGTTCGGATCGTAAATTCTCATTCGATCGATGTTTCGCGATCGGCACAGAGCTACCACTTCTAATGTCGGTGGTAGATTGTTGCCTAACGTTCCGTAACAGACACCGACTGACCCTGCATAAGGATTAAATTTTAGAAATTTTACTTACTATTATTTTTTGAATTTTTTATTTTTTTATTAAGACTATTTGTTTTGATTTAAAATACTTTATAATAAAACATATTTTTAGCAAAATAATTTTATGAGAAATAATATTTTCTTTTTATTTTTCAGTGTTTGTGCGGTATGAAAAATATTTTTTTAAAACTTTTAATTAAATTAAAATACGCTTGTATTTTAATATAGTTCCATCGCCACCACCATTGTCCCAACCATCACCAATATTTGCACCACCACCACTCGCTCCCAACCACCACCAACATTTCCACCACCACCACTCATGCCATCACCATCCATACTATTGTCGCTCCCATCTCTACTGCCACCATCACAGTCACCCTGTCACTTTTGCCACCACTCCCTACTATCGCTACCACCACTTTCTTTGCTCACACAAAAAATAGCTTACTTTTTTTTTTAATGTAATGTAAAATATTTTACAAAAAAAATATTTTATTTTGTTTTTATAAAACCAAATAATAAAAAATTGGTATAACATTTTATTGAAAAATATTTTACATTAAAACAACCAGAGTCAAGAATTTTTACTTTTTTTAATCGACTCAACGAGATGAATTGGAAAAAAAATGCTTGATGAAAAAATAAAAAAATAAATTCATTAAAAAAGAAAATAAGCAACATTAAATTTGACTTAGTTTTACAATTTTTAAAATTTTTAAATATTTTAATAAAAAAATTTACCTTTTTGGCCCCTCTCATTAAGAGGAATCGAAAAGTATAATAATTTGACTAAATAATAAAAATAGTTCATTAAAAATAAAAATAAACTAAATGAAAGAAGTAAATATGCAATTATCCCAAGCGGTGCCTTAATTTGTTGGGAGTGTTTGTTGTACCTAAAATTATTAATTAGACGTGATCATAATTTTTAAGTAAAAGTTAAAAATGTTTATTAAAAATTATTAATTTATAGGTTAAAATAGTAAAATTTATATTTTTTAATTTAAAATCATAAATTATAAACAGGCATTGTGTAGATTTTTTATATCTTTTTATTTAATTATAAGTTTAAAAATAATAATTTAGGCGGCGATAGACAAATCATGTTATACATGAAAAAATGAATCCTCGTGTTTCTAAACGTCATCGAATGTAATATAAGAAAATCATTTTTGACAAATATTAATACTAAATTCTTTTTAAAATTTGTTTAGGGAGTGTTTGGCAAAGTTTCCAGTATAGCTTTTACTTTTTTACTATTAATATTAGTTATAAATTATAATTTATTGCAAATATCAATAATTTTTATTACAAATTATAATTTTTTTTTTCTATTTCAACTATAAATTACAATCTTATAAAATACGTATAATTTTTATTATAAATTATAATTTATAAATTATTAATTTTATCAATGCTAAACACCCCTAAGTAAGAGAAGATTTGAACGCACTTGTCAAAAGAGAAAGATACTTAGAGGAAGAATGAACAGGATTTTAATATTAGTAAAAATCAATTTGGAGCCATAAATTCTTTATGAAGAGAATTCTTGATATTAATAGTTTCTTTTACAAATATTTTGAAAAGTATGAGCTAGAGAATATATTTTCACAGTAAAATCTAAATCTAAGTCTTAATTAATTTCAACTATTCATTTCAAAATATGTTTAAAAAACAACTTTTTTAATATATATACATAAAAACACCGCATTTTAACACTTCATGATTACTCACTGCACAATCACAAGTGTTTAGGGCCCTTAGCATCAGGGCCGGCCTTAGCCACAAGTCAATATAGCTGTTGTCTAGGTCTTCTAAATTTTGTTAAAAAAAATGAACCTCCTTTTTGGATTAAACCATTATACTAAGTTTAAAAATATTTTTTTAAATTAAGCCTTAATCAAATAAAAAGGCCCCAAATTACTTTGATTTTATTTTATCAAAATCTACTTAGGTTTATTTCTTAAGTATCAAACTCAAAATAAAATCATTTTATTAATAGATAGTCCAAATTATGTCTACCCGTACAAAAAGATTTACGAAAAGAAATTAAAGAAAAATGTCAGTAAAAGTGCTAATTAGTTAGTAACACTGAATTTTGGTTTCTCAAATTTATGAATTATTTATAGAATACTGTTGAATGAAATGTGAGTAGAATAATTTTTAAGTGATATTTTGATGAAGTTATTTTATTATTTTTACTATCTATAACTTTAGACTATTTAGGTGTTTCTATGAAATTACAATACTTTTAATTTTCTTTCCTATGTACTTTCCAATGCAAAATGGTTATTTGGTTATAAAAAGTTACAAAAATGACAAAATAACAATTCTAAAAGAAAAGTAACCTTAAATACACAAGTTACCAAATATATTCAAATTTGGCATGTTTGTTTTTAAAGATATAAAAATAGGATATATAAATAATCCCTTTACTAATTATTTATCCACCTCTATTTCCATTGATTTGTCCCTCATACAAGGAAAAGTGATGAATTAATAATCCAATTTTGATTTTTAGTCCCTAACACAGGAAGCAAAGTTATTCTAGACTAGTAATTCAATCCAGAGTTCTAATCCCCTGATACAAATGAGAGGGAGGAGAGAGAGACCTGTTGTTTGGAAGCATCCCAGGAATAATCCCAGAAGAAGAAGAAGCACCATAGCAGCCATCAAAGAACCATGACCCATCCTGCAGGTAGAGGCCAGGGAGAAGAAAGAATTAATACAGCCCAAGGTAAATTTGGGCTCTTTATATATGGAGAGAGACCAATGGCAAACAATTTTCTTTTTTCCTTTTTTTTTCTTTCTTTTTTTTATGGGAGGCTAAAGTGGGATATACCACAATTAATAAACCAGGAATTAATCAACTTTTTGGGTATGTTTGGGGTTCCCATAATAATAAGATTAGATTGAATGTAATTATAAAATCCAACTCAACAATGTCATCGTATATGAGGGTATTAAAATTTAAAAGTATATCATATGATGTCTCATGTTTAGAATAAATTAAATTTAACTTTTATCCAATCTAATAAATGGTTTGGAGTCAAAATATATCATATCATTTCTTACATCACCTTTAATTTAGTATAAGCTTATAAAATGTTCATTGAATAAGCCCAATGTGACAATATTCTATGTCGCTGCAATGTTATCTATTAGTTAAGTCACGTTGGGACAAACACTATATAATAAAATTACTTAAAAAACTAAATATATATATATATATACACACACACATATATTTGGGCACATATCAATTTTTGTACAATATAATACTCTTATCAGAACCCCAAATATACCCATAGAAGCAAGTTCATATGAAATTTTGCCTCTGTTTTAATTAGGTTATCATATCTTATACAATATAATACTCTTATCAGAATCTCAAATATACCCTCTGAGGCTAATGATCTATATGAAGTTTTGTTTCGAGTTTAATTGGGTTTTCTAATAGTGGATGGTGTAATTGTTTCTTTCAAAAACTAATCAAGATACACGTAAACTAATTCGAATATCTTAAAATATTAAAAAAATAAAAAGAAAAAGAAACCGTGAATTTCATGGCAAGCTCCATGTACCTTTCAACTCATCGTCATCCTCATCCTCATCTTCTCACAACCTCAATTCATGCATCTAAACTTTTAAAATGTTGTTCATTCAAACTTGGAAACTCTTTTTTCCCTTTTTCTTTTTGAATACTCAGGCAGCCGGTCCACAGAAGTCTTCATTACTAGTCACAGCAAAAAATGCATATTACGCTTGTGTTTGAATTAGTTATTTTTTATAGATTTTTTTATTTTTAGTGAATTTTTTTTAATATTAATTTAAATAAATATATTTTTTAAATTTATTTAATCATTAAAAAATAGAAAAGTAAATTTTTTACCTAAAAAAATTTATATAAGACGAAACAAAGCGAACTTAGCATGCTTTTTTTTTACTTTCTTTCTAATTTTTTCATTTTTATTGAATTTTTTTCAAAATTAACTCTAATTGATATATTTTTTAGAATTCTCTCATCACAAAAAACCAAAATAATAAAAAAATTTAAACCAAAATCTAAAAAAAATTCCAAAAAAAGGCCACTCAGCCTTTTAGTCTAAACATAAGCTTTTTATTGCACCTACACATATAGGACACAAAAATTCGAATACGCTACTCTCACATAAAATAAAAACTACAATTGTGTTTGTAGGATTCATCCCATGTGAAATTGCCCAAATCTATGCACCAATTATTTTCCTATTACAACACTCATGTTTTTCCTTTTTAGAAAGAAGTTGCGTGTTACTTACTGGTTACCATTATAGTCCACTTGGATGCCCACAATTTGTTCAATACTTGTGAAGCATCGCTAAGATGTTTAAAAAGCTCAATTTTTATGAAGTTCATCTCTTTTGTTTTTTTTTTTTAAAAAAGGAGTAAAAGAAGGAAAATTAAATTATTTGAAATGATTTTTTATGATAGTTTTTTTTTTTCTTTTTATTAAAATATTTAAAGTTTTTATTTTTTATTTTAAATTATAGTGTTTGAAAAATTAGCATAGATTTTTTTATGAAATAAAAGAGTAGACCTACACTTAATTGAAGTAGGGGATCCTGAAAATATGAATACAGTTTCCAGATGGCCCATTTGGGAGGCAAATAGAAAAAAGAACAAACTGTACGAAACGAAGCTAGAGTTGAAATTTTCTTTTGTAATTATTAATAAAATTGAATATACAGAATATAATTTTAGTAATAATAAGATTATTAATAGTGAAAAATTTAAAACTAAAAGATGTCTAAGAGTTAATATTTTCGCTATCTACATACGATTATTAACAAAGATAAATAGATAACAAATAATATGACCATAAAATCAAAATTATTTAGCTCAAGTGGAGAGTTACTTTTGGCGTTTTATGTTAGCAATGAATATTTACAAGACTAAAAGAAAGAATTTATACGACAACTATTAAACTAACGATATTATATGGAATAGAATGTTAAATTGTTAAAAAAAATTATATAAATAAAATGAATATTGTTAAAATAAGAATGCTAAAGTAGATATATGATAAGATTATAAAAATAAAATTAAAAATGAAAAACTTCGTAAAATAATAGATATCTCACCAATTGATGGCAAGTAAAAATAAATAAATTAAAATAATTTAGATAGATATAATGTAGATTAGTTAATATAATAGTAAAAAATATAACAAAATAAGATCACGAATAATAAAAAAATACTATTAAAAAAAGGTATACCTAATTAACATAGATTGTAAAAAAAAAATATAAACTCATTAAAATTAATTGAGAAAAGGACTATAATTTTGTAGTTTGGCAGTGATTATCATAAATGTTGTTTTATTACTTTGTTGGCGTCCCATTAATTTGCTGGCGGCTTCAATGCGAGATTGTGGACCGTGGACCATATGTGATTTGGACGCGCGGTGATGATGATACATCATATATAGTGGAGTTCTAACAAACCTTGGTCCCTCCCATTTGAATTTAGAAATTTTCAGTCAGAAGCTCATATATACATTATTAATCAATATTAGGTTTATAAACTAATATTTTAACACAAGAAGTTCAATAAATCTAAAAAATTCACGTTCTCCCAAAAATACCTTTAACCACGTTCAGCATGTTAGCTTGCTTGTACGATACGATTCATAACGGCACTCAACTCACTATCTTTTATTCACATTCGAAGTAAAAATCGCACTCGACTCATTTCGAATACGAAAAAGTAGAATCTCATTCGTCGCAAGCTCGGATTCATATTCAAACCTGAAATCGACTTAATCAAGTCGCACCGTTAAGGTTAGGTTTTATATTCATTCTTCAGTTTACGTATTTTATCTCTTTCACTTCTTCAACGAAAAAGATTTTATCAGTTTACGTATTTCACTAAAAACGCGATGATAGTGACTCGTTTCTACTCGTTCCTCAGCATCGATATATCAACTCAGTATTGATAAAGTTATATGTATCTTTAACAAAATGTAAAACGTCCACATATAATTTACCTCTGCGATTTGAAGAATATTAAAATCGCACAGATAAATTTAAATATCTTGTTTGAACAATGTAAGAAGTTACGTAAATGAACAGATAAATATATCTGTCTTGTTTCAAAATTGTGAGAAATTATGTAAATGAACAAATAAATTTATCTGTGTATTTGAAAGCACATTTAAAGTGCACAGATAAAGTTATCTGTATTGTTAATAGAAGATAAAGTTATCTGTATTGTTAATAGAATGTAAAAGTTATACAGATAAATTTACATTTAGGATTCGAAAAACGTTAACTTGCCACTGATAAATATATCTGTCACGTTATATGTGCTTTCAAATTAACAGATAAATATATTTGTCTTGTTTTAAATTGCACAGATAAAGTTATCTGTATTGTTAATAGAAATTAAAAGTTTCACAAATAAATTTACCTTTATGATTCGAAGAACGTTAACATTGCACAGTTATCTGTATTGTTTGACACAGATAAACTTACTTGTATAGTTAAAGAATGCAAATATGTCCATAGATAAATTTATCTCTACGATTTAAAGAACATTAAAATGGCACAGATAAATTGAAATATCTTGTTTGAACAATGTAAGAAGTTACTTAAATGAACCGATAAATGTATCCGTCTTTGTCTTATTTAAAAATTGTGAGAAATTATGTTTTTTTCTGTCTAAATGAACAAATAAATTTATCTGTGCATTTGAAAGCACATTTAAAATGTACAGATAAAATTATCTGTATTGTTAATAGAATGTAAAAGTTACATAGATAAATTTACTTTTAGGATTCGAAGAACTTTAACTTACCACAGATAAATATATTTGTCACGTTAAATGTGCTTTCAAATAAACAGATAAATATATCTGTCTTATTATAAATAAACAAATAATTTTATTTGTGCATTTGAAAACACATTTTAAGATCCACAGATAAATTTACCTTTAGGATTTAAAAGACGTTAACATGCCACAGATAAATATTTCTCTCTTGTTGTAACAACGTTGGAAGAAAAGTAAATAAACAAATAATTGTATCTGTCTTGTTTGAATAAAATGAAAAGTTATGTAACCTGCACAGATAAATTTATCTGTCTTGTTGGAACAACGTGATACGTTATGTAATTGAACAGATATACTTATCTGTACATTTCTAAGAACATTTAAATGTGTACAGACAAATTTATCTGTCCCATCGAGCTAACGTTTGATGTGTTATTGTCGAACAGATAATTTTATTTGTGCATTTGAAAACACATTTTAAGATCCACAGATAAATTTACCTTTAGGATTTAAAAGACGTTAACATGCCACAGATAAATATTTCTCTCTTGTTGTAACAACGTTGGAAGAAAAGTAAATAAACAAATAATTGTATCTGTCTTGTTTGAATAAAATGAAAAGTTATGTAACCTGCACAGATAAATTTATCTGTCTTGTTGGAACAACGTGATACGTTATGTAATTGAACAGATATACTTATCTGTACATTTCTAAGAACATTTAAATGTGTACAGACAAATTTATCTGTCCCATCGAGCTAACGTTTGATGTGTTATTGTCGAACAGATAATTT
>JAOTRH010144750.1:0-13609 GCA_034768845.1 Heliamphora exappendiculata | reverse complement strand
GGCAATTGAATTCCAGCCTGTGTCTCTTCCTTTTCTCTGTCTCGTCCTCTTCCTCTTCTGAAACCTTAGAGCTCCCAAGAGAAGAACCAACAGAGCACCTGGCTCTTCTCCTTCTGTGAGCCTGCCCCTTCCTCTTCCTCTGAGAGAAGCCAACCAGCATTTTCCATTATGGAGGGTTATCTCTTGAAATCAATAGCCACTCAAGCTGTTGGTTTCCATGCTTCAATTGCAATTGAATGGCCAATTCAATTGTAATTGCACCAGTTATTGAAATTTAAATTTCAATGGCCAATGAAATTCACAGATTCCAACAAGGTTAAGACTGTGTGTCATGAGACGAGGTTCGAGGCACGATCGCACTCAACCCACACCACGTGTGGTGCTTGTCGGGTCTCGCATGGCAAGCCCATCAAGCTCAATCAACCTTAGAATGGCGGCCGGTGACACTGTGCTTTATTTGTTGATAAAGTTGGGAACTACGGAGGAATATTTTGGAATACTCCTCCATTTCCTCATGTTAATCCACATTGCATGGCTTGTGTTTAGGATAGATTTATAGCAAGTGCCTCCTTACATTTTTTGCCTTATCTATAAAAAAAACAAAAAATTGGGCTAATTTTTTTTTCTCTCTTGCCTTTTTAGTTTTTTTTTTTTTTTTTTTAAGAGAGAAGTCTACAAAGTATGCTTTTTTAAAAAAATAAAGTTAAAAGAAGTTAATTAAAGACGAAAAAAAGTATTTAACGGCCTTTAAGTGCTTTTTTTGTTGTTATATCTGTTTTTTTAAAAAAAGTTTATCTAGTATTTTTGCTAATTTCACATAACAAAAGAAATTCAAAAAATGTCACTAACATTGAAAAATTATTACTAAATACAAAAAACAGCCATATAAAAAAAGTTATTCTAAAAAAAAGCATAGAACACATTATGGGTAAATAAATACCCAAAAAGCACAATTAATTATAGAGCAGAAGACGAGAGAAATCACTTGTCTAGCAGGCAAAAGCTTCTCGTACACAAATTGCAGACAAAAGTCAAAAAACATTAGGCCCCGTTTGGCATAATTTTGCTTATTTACTTATTTAATATTATATATTTTTATTTTTAGTAAATTTTTTTTATCATTTAGTGAAATTATTATACTTTTAGACTCTTCTCATTGAGACGAGTTAGAAAAGTAAAAAATTTTGGTCAAAATATAAAAAAATTTAGAAAAAACAAAAATAAGCTAAAATAAACAAATAAATCAAATTTTATGTTGTTTATTTTCATCTTTAGTAATTTTTTTCATCTTTTGATTAATTTTTTTATTTTTATTTTTTTGAGGTCATCTCATCAAGACAAATTAAAAAACTACAAAAATTTAATTAAAAATAAAAAAAAAATCAAAAAAGATAAAAATAAGCAAAATCGTAACATTTAGACCAAACAGGGAGTACATGTTTTCCCAATTATCCTAACTATTGCCAACACTCCTCCGTGTTTGTGCTGTCTCTTGTGGTTATATACGTACATAATACATAAATAGTAATCGTCATGAGCTTCAATAAACGTTATTTCACCATGGTGCAATTTTCTTTTTCTATTTGTGTTCTCTTTTACCAGTAGATATGACTGGCAGGAGGAAGAAGAGTCATCCCTCCTTTCGCTGTCCCAACCCCCTCTTTTCGTGATTTTCTCAGTACATGAATAAATCGCACTTTTTGTGCTTGCGTTGGGCAGATCTACTTCGATAGAGTGCTACGACGGTTAGATTTGTTATGCGCGTAGTTTTCTGACCATATCTATTTCGAAATGGGTGCTCTGATCAATCTGCTTGTAGGTTCGCTAGATCTGCTCCGTGGTGGTTTGTCCTCTCGTTTGGGTGGGTGTTTTGCTCATTTTCTTTTTATATTTTTGTTATACCGTGATTTGTCACTCTTGTTTTATTTTATTTATTTTTTGTTATTTATGTATATTTGGTGGTCTTTGCATCTTCTCCTTATATGGGGTTATCTTTCCGTCGATAGTGCGGGCTTTTTCTCTCCTCACATTAAGAGTTTAGGGTGTTCTTCGGTTAGATCCGTAAGAAAAGTAGGGTGAATATGCAATTGCCGCTTCTCTTCCGGTGGACACTGTTAACAAGTGCGATATTTTGAGTTTTAGCTAAATTTAGAGGTCTTTATGGCCTATTAAAAACTTATAAAAGACCACTGTACTGATTTATCATTTCTCCGACCTTTTCTGGTCCGACTGTTGTACTCCTATCTCGTCAATGGAAGAAAATAATGTTATAACAAAAAAGCGTAATTTCTTATTAACAAATTATAATAAAAAAATTTATACAATTCTAAACTTATTTAGTTAATATAAAAGGCCTATAAACGTATTTAGTATTCACTAATCTCATTCGTGCATAGTGCAAGCTGATTGCTAGTAATGCGAATATTTGACATTACTAAAATTAATAACTTATAAATTGTAATCTAGAGCAAAGGTTGTAAGTATTTAATAAATATGTTAGTTTATAACTAAAATATAAGAAAAAATAATCATAATTTGTAGCGAAAGTTACGAGTGTTTTAAAAAAATTAAATTTGTTTTACTAAAATTAGTAGTTAAAAGCTAAAAACTATCTAAAAAAGCTCAACCACACACCCACAATATGTGAGAAAAAAACCACATTGAAAAATATATTATATGAAAAAGGGAATTGATAATTAATTCTCAAAAAGAAGTCGAACTAAAAAGGAAAGATTCCCGATAAATTAAATTCTTGAATCTGCTACTACAACAAGGCTAATTTTTTCTTTACCCTCCCTAACAATAATTATTATTACTACTACTACTATTATTATTATTATTAATAATAAAATTTATGTAGTGATTTGCACTGATCGATATATCAACAATAACCATACAAGTATAACCAACCAACGACACGAGACACAAATTTTAACGCAAAAAACTACAAACACAGAAAAAATCATGTGACCACTACTGGTCAAAGAAACAAGCACTAATAAAGAGATTTGGTTAGAGGAGTGCTTGCAAAACTAAGTAAAATCCACAACTTACGAACTTAATCTATTATTGTCAAATTTACGTATACCAAACCTTACTTGCTTGCCCATGGAATCTACGTTGCACTTTTAATCCTGAGAATTCATCCAAGATCCACCAAGAATTGAAAGGAAAGTTGAAAGTCGATTGGTTGATGATTTTCTTGAAGGCTCTCAATCTATAGGATCATCAAATAGTGGGAATATGAAACTATCAAAAACTTGGCTTCCAAGATAAGGAACTCCTGGAGTCTATGTTCGCCAAAAGCCTTATGGCTACCCTAAACCCAACTGAATTAAAAGGGCATTCATGAAGCATATCGATCGATCAGTGATCAATCTTTATTAATCTATGTATCAAGCGGTCTTTATTGGTTTGAAGTATCTTTATAGACCGATCGATCAGTTTAGTCACCAATCGATCAGTGATCGATCACAATTGATCTCTTAATCAAGTGATTTATGCACAATTACAGTAATATTACAGACTGATCGATCAATCTTTTCATTGATCAATAAGTACTTCTCTTATGTGCCACAGTTCTAAAAAACAAAATTGTACCAAACTCCATGAACAAGTATCATTAATGACCAAATTTACTTGGAATGAAAATGAACTTGATCAACATTTGGTTTTGTCACAAATTTGCCAAAATTAGAAAGGATGTTAAACAACCTAACAATCTCTCTTTTTGACAATGCTGTGATAAAATCTATAGTACACATTATGTATCAATTCTATCCATTCTACAGTTTGATCATGCAACTATCTACTCCTTTTTGTCATGGAATTGTTAATGTGTATGCATCCAAAGGAAAAATCCAAATAGACATCCATCATATGTATTCAAATACCAAGAGTCAAAATGCTGATATCCATGACATATTACCCAAAAATTCAATGTATACAAGTACTGAGAAAACGAAACAAGATATACAGACATCACAAACGGGGAATTGAGACTAAAAATGGGAGAAAAACTAGTCCATTGACCTTGAGCAAGACACTTTTTTTTCCACATGGAAAGCTAGTCATGACGTATCGTAGCCACGTCCATGCGAAGTCGTCCCATCTCAGTCTCGAGCCAAGATAATTAACTTGGTAAGTCCTCCTCCTTAGTCGAGCCTATAAGATCTGTCTCAGAATCAAGATCCTCTCTTTCTTAGTGCCTTCAAAATCACCGCTGGATGAACCTGCACTTGAAACAGAATTTGAATATGCGATGCACTCCGTTTAACAGTGGTTTTGGATATCAGTTTGGAGAGCCATTGTATGGTATCAATGAAGTCACCAGACTCAAATTTGGGTACTCCAAAAGATCAAAGAATCCGAGTGATTAGAAACTCAACAGGAAGACCAAGAGTAGCTTACCCCCAACTATATGGGTCATGGCTCGAAAAAAAAAAGTAAACTAACATCAACCTTCTTGCGGTTGACAATGGTCCATAGAAGGTATTTGTTAGACTGGAAAGTTCCAGATGAGTGCCCTTTGGGGTCAATGTTGGCACACATAATGAGATTCAAAAGTCGATAAGAGGCAGTCAACTCACTTTGAGGAATAAGTGTTCCCTCGAGCCAAGGACAGGGGCAACCACATAGTTCGGCGGCGATGGTGGAATAGTTGAAAAGGCGATGATCGAAATTGTTCAGATGAGAAAAATTAGAAAAATTCGGACGAGATGGTAGCTAAAGGCAGGATGCAATGACATTTAGAGTAATGACAATGTCAAAGCCACAGACATAGACGGTGTACGTAATGTAGTCGTCCTCCTTCTCCATTAAGGGACTACAAAATTCATGCATAAGTGCGAAATTCACATTTTACATGATATCAAAAGACAAAAAGAGGTTCTAATGAAGGGCAAGAAACGCATCTATGATGTGATCATTAGGTCCTGAAGCACAACATTGCACTCTATTTAACCGAGCGAGTTTTAAAGGATTTTTGAAATTGCAAGAGAGAAGATTGGTCCTTGAACCGACGACGGGTATCAAGAAATGGCCCCGCAGTGGTGTGTTTAGAGCAATGATTTGGTTTTGGGGCCATGTCTAAACAACTTATCCTAAGGGATGAGACTCCCAACAAACAACCACGACAAGGGTTAAGGGTAGAAAGCCAAACAAAACAAAGACCCACGGAGGGAATAAGCATTCCCGGGACATATACCCAACCAACCTAAGAGATAACTAAGCATAAGAGAAAAAATAGGGGAAGGTATTTGGAAAATATGAAAAAGAAAGAAAGAAGGGCATTTGAAGAATCTATAAGAGATATGAATATATATATATATATATAGAGAGAGAGAGAGGGGGGGGGGGAGAGAACTAGAGAAAGAAGAAATGGAAGAGGAAATGTTACATACCTAGGGGGAATCACGCGATTAGAAGGACTGATCACGAGCAAGTGTTGATGCTGAGCCTCGAAAAGGAAAAGAAAGGATTTTGGTGAGAGAAAACCATGGACAACAGTGAAAAGAAACCCTATGCGGTGCTAAGATAAACCCGCCTCTAGAACAGACCGATTAATCGGTCTATTCATCGATCGAGCGGTTGCTAATCTCAATTGATTGGTTTATCAATTGATTGAAAAGAGACGGTATTAAGAAATAGATGTCAGAGAAGCTGAGGTCAAGGATGGATCGCTCAAATAACTGATCAATCGGTTGATCGAGCGGTGAAGTACATGTTTCAATAACAGAGTTGCAGACAAAAGAACTAAGATAACATAGAGACCACTGGATGAACTAATCGATTGATGAAGAATGTAGTGCAGGATTTGAGATGTAAACTAAGAAACTGAGGTAGCATAAGAATCGCTTGATGGACCGATCAATCGGTCGATCGAGCAGTGTCATAGCACGATAACTGAAACACATAAATGAGCCTAGTTAGGAGCCAAGGACAGACACTACGTACCAAAAGAAAAAAAGGAAAACGAAAAAAAACAAAACAAAACAAAGAAAGATAAACGCGAGAATAGGAAACATGCATAGTTCTTCTCTCATTTAATTACAAAACGAAATCTGGATATCGAAGATATTTGTATTAGGTAGATTATTGTGACCACGAAATATAATATTCATACGAGTCAATAGCCCTATCAGAGATGATTATATATAAAGGAGATGTGAGTGTGTGAATCGAATAGCTTCTAGAATCTAGGATCAAATCTTGTATGAGATCGATGTGGTTGAGTCATATTCAACAAGTCATGGTCGCTTTATTCACAAACTCAAACTAGTTTATTCCCAATAAAACAAACTAGAATGACTCCCACTCAGACACACTATATTCATGTTGAATGCATTTTTTTCTTGAGAGCTTTTTCAATGTTTTCACAGGCAGCTTTCACACTAATGCAAAAAGTAAGATAAACGCATATAGGTAGCCCTTTCCTCAAATCTCACACACATGAAATACAGTAGAGATAAAGTGTATGGAGACCAGAACATGAGAAGATATTGGGAAGAAACTATGAGGTCATTTTATGAATAAGCAAACCCGAAAAAGTGAGCAAGACCCAAAGAAAAATATCATCCCAATTTTAGAGGATCCTTACATCAAGAAACATGCGATATGGTGTGCATGTCAAATGAATCAAGTCTAAGTGGAGCTCCTAACACATAATGGAGAAAGAAAACATGGTTTGAGTGATATGTCTTAAAACTCGACATCGATACCATCAAAAACCCAAAATGACAGAATGTAAGAAAGAAAATGTACACATGACCTAATCAAGCCCTAGTTTTTTTATTATATATATAGGAAAAATACTTACTCAATAGGACAGATTTCCAATTTTTTTCTTAGAAACTCGAACCGAAGAAGATCAAGAGAATTAGTGAGAAGATCGGCTCTTTAGGACTTGGTGTCTATGTGTGTCTATGTGTTCAAGAGTAATGGTGCCTTTCTTGACAAGTTCTCTGATGAAGTGATGTTGAATATCAATGTGCTTGGTACAAAAATGAAGGACAAGATTAATAGCACTAGTGTTAGCACTCATGTTATCATAGTTAGGGGTGTTCATGAATTGAACCAACTTACTCAAATCGCTCAACTCAATCCGACCAACATGATAATAGATGATTTTGTCCATAATATTGTCGAGTGATGGGTCTCTCAATTTTTTTCTCGGATGGTGATCAGATTATGGGTCTTGAATATAATCACCCACTGAATCCAACCCGACCAACAAATATTAAATTTATTAAACATAATTTTTTCAATTAAAGAATACTATTATAATTGGCTAAAAAATAAAATGAGCTCAACAAAAGAAGTTCAAAATAGGCAAATTCAAACCACCAAATTAAACCGCACCCACTCATGAACCCATTAAATCCATTGGTCAAGTACAGTTGACAAAATCAAAAATCAAATACATGAGGTCAACTGATGGATTAGAGGCCAACCCAACCCAACCGGACCCATGAATACCCCTAATCACAGTATAGAATGATCGAACCTTGATCAAAGCCATAGTCAGAGAGCATCTACTTCATCCAGAGAAGTTGAGAGCACCTACTTCCTACAGCTATGCATTCAGCCTCAGCCATGGACAGGAAAATTGCATTTTTCTTTTTGCTATGCCAAGACACTAGGTTATTTCTAATGTAAAAACACCCACTGAAGGTGCTTTTTTGATCATTCACACTACCTGTCCAATCGACATATGAAAAGCCTACAATATTTGCTGTAGTGTCATAAGTAAACCAAATTCCACAACTTGAGGTTCCATTCACATACTTGATGACACGTTTAAAAGCAAGAAGACAAGATTCCTTAGAAGAAGCTTGGTATCCTGCACATACACCGACACTAAAGGCAATGTCAAGATGACTCGCAGTTAAATACAAAAGACTTCCTATCATATTGCGATACATAGTCTGATCGACAAACTTCCCACTCTTGTCTTTACTCAATTTTGTAGTTTCACTTATCGGGGTTCTAACATACTTTGAATTTTTCAGACCAAAATCTTTGATAATATTTTTGGCATACTTTGATTGGGATATGAACATCCCAGAACTTGTTTGTAAATTTTTTGAGATTTCTCTCGTTATATTTGGGTAAACTTTTTGGGAGAAAAATTTAAAATCTTTGGAGTTTATAAATCTCTTGTTTTGAGACTTCAAAATGAGAGAGATTTTAAGACATGACAGGTTAGATGAATTAGAACTGACCATGGAAAAGAGTTTGAGAACTCCGAATTTGCACAATTCTTTGAAGCTCACGACATACATCATGAGTTTTCGACCCTTGAGACTCTACAACATAACAGAGTAGCTAAAAGGAAAAATCGAGTCATTCAAGAAATGACTCGTATCATGCATCATGGGAAAAGATATCCTTAAAATTTGGGACAAAAGTAGTGAATACAACCTCCTACACCATCAATCGTGTCTGCCTAAGACCCGGAACCCCTCACACCCTATATGAACTTTGGAAAAACACCAAACCAAATGTGAAGTATTTCTGAACATTTGGGAGTAAGTGCTATATATTTTGAGATAGAGAACAATTGGGAAGGTTTAATGCTCGCAATGCAGATGACATCTTTATCGGATATTCTATGACCAGTAGAGTATATCGTGTTTCTAACATTAAAACATCTATTGATATGGAATTTGTTAACGTTGTAGTTGATGATGAAATACCTGTTCAAATTATTGATAATGATGCAAATTTTTTCCATGAGTTGTGCTTTGAACAGGAGAAAGAAGAGAGTGAAAATTATTAAGGATGAGGTTAATGACCAGAATCCTTCAATAACCACAGAGGCAGGACATGAGCAAATACAAGAACCTAGAGTTTTGGAATTGTCTGACTAAGTGAAGGTCAATCATCATATTAGCCAAATCTAGGAGAAGTTACTGACAAAATGCAAACAAAGAAACAAATGCGAGAAGAAGTAACTTTTCTATGTTATGTTTCATTGATCGAACCTAAGAAGGTGCATGATGCCTTGAATGGTGATTGTTGGATAAATGCCATACATGAAGAACTTGAGCAATTTTTCAGAAATAATGTGTGGGAATTAGTACCTAGACCTTCAGAAAAAAAACGTAATTAGATACAAATAAATTTTTAAAAGTAAAACAAATGAATTTGAAGAGGTTGTCATAAACAAGACTAGACTAGTTACCCAAGGTTATACACAAGTCAAATGCATTGAGTTTGATGAAACCTTTTCTCTTATTGTCCGTCTTGAATCTAGATTTTTTTTTTGGCGATTACATGTAAATTAAAGTTTAAACTGCTTCAAATAGATGTCAAAAGTGATTTTCTAAATTGGGACCTAAAAAAAGAAGCCTTTGATAAGCAACCTAAAGGTTTTGTGGATCCTTCGTACCCTAATCAAGTGTTAAAGCTCAGGAAAATCATATACTGGCTTAAACAGGCTCCAATGGCTTCGTACGAAAGATTGATTAACTTTTCGATTGAAAAAGGTTTCATAGAAGGAGTTGGTAAGACTCTTTTCGTTTTCACTCGGAACAAAGACATTCTAGTGGCTCAAATTTACGTAGATGACAATTTTTGGATCCACGTCTAAACTATTAGTTAAGAAATTCTTTTCTGCTATGAGCAATGAGTTTGATGGGAGAACTCTCTTATTTTCTGGGTCTTCAGGTACACTTCTCCTATCAACAACCATTGTAGGATACTTATAAGCATCAACTATTAATAGCCAAACGCACTTGTCAATTGACTTTAAGAATGCCATCATTCTAGCTTTTCATTTAATTAACTTTAAGAATGCCATCATTCTGACTTTCCAAAATGGATAATTGGATCCATCAAAGAAGGGTGGTCATCCAGTAGGGGTGTCTTCTTTGAACATATTCATTATTGCAAATTAATTACACGAATCAACACTTGAAAAAAAAGTAACCCACTTTGATACCAACTGAAAAATTCCTTTTTATGTATTAGCATGCACTAGTTGATATATCAACAACAGCCACACAAGCATAAACAACCAATGACAAGAGACACATGTTTTAACGTGGAAATCCCAAATACGATGAGAAAAACTACATGGCCACCACTGGTCAAAGAAACAAGTACTAATAAAAGGTTTCGTTACAAGAGTCTTTACAAAATTAAGTTGAATCCACAACTTACGAACGTAACTCTTTCCGAATTCATGTACACCAAATCTTGCTTGCTTACCGATGGAACCCATCTTGGACTTCTAATCTTGAGAATCCACCAAAGATTCACCAAGAACTTATGAGAATGTTGCAAGTCGGTTGCTTGACGATCTTCATGAAGGCCCTCAGTCTGTTGGATCGTCAAACAGTGGGCAAATGAAACTACCAAAACACTTGGCTTCCAAGATAAGAACTACTAGAGTCTATGTTCGCCAAAAACCTTGTGGCAGCCTTAAACCTAACTGAATTAAAAGAGCCTTCCCGAAACAAATCGATCAGTCAGTCTGACCACCGATCAATAGATGATCAATCTCTATCAATCCATGTGTCAAGCGGTCATCATTAATTTGCAGCATTTCTGTTGATCGATTGACTAGCTTTATCACTAATCGATTGGTTTTGTCACTAATCGATCAGTGATCGATCACAGTTGATCTCTTGATCAAGCGGTCTATGCACAGTTGTAGTAATATTGCAGACCGATCGATCAATTTTTTCACCGAACGATTGGTACTTTTTTTTGTTGTGCCATACTTCTGAAAAACAAGGATGTGCCAAACTCCGCAACAAGAATCATTAATACAAGAATTTATTGGGAATAAAAATGAATTTGATTATTATTAGGTTTTGTCACAAATGGGCCAAAATTAGGAAAGGTCAAATAACCTAACAATTATTATATATATATATATATATATATTGGTAAAATATGACATTTGATATGTTATGCAGTTGCTGACGTAGTGTTGTGGAGGAACTGGAAGCTATCTGCCATATTCCTTGGTGGGGTTGTGGTGACATGGCTCCTCTTTGAAGCTTTGGAATACACTTTTGTTACTCTTGTGTGTCACACCTCCATGATGATCATGCTCCTTCATCTCGTGTGGTCCACCGGCTCAAGGTTCTTCAAATGGTAATTAAGCACCTTGGGATTTGAGAAGACGTTGCCATTGTTTTTATTGTCATTTTTTATTTTTTTGTTATAAATTTTAGTAATAAGTTATTATTTTTTTAAACATTTATAATTTTTGTTATAAATTATAATTATTTTTTTTTATGAGAGTATTTTTAACACATTTCTTGTAAATAGTTAACCAAAATACTAAAAAAAAATAAGAGTGCGCATGAGTTGAGTTGAATTGAGTTGAAAAAATATTTTCTTTCAACCCATCTTTGGTAGATGGTGATTTTTTTGACCCACCCCCAACTCACTCTTCTCTAAATCCAACGAGTTGGATGATTTTTTGTACCGTTTCAAATCGACGATTTGGACGGTTTGGTAGGTGGAATAATTTAAGGAAAAAAAAAACAGTATCTAGGCTTCCAACCGAATATTGAATGGGAGATTCAAGAATATGTATCACTGTATATTGTGTAATTAGAGAATAAGAGATGGATGAGATTTACCCATTTAGGAAATAGGGCTCACTGTGTTGAATGTTGATATACTCGTTGATTAGTTCACTTCAGTCTTCACAGTTCACAGTGTGTTGAGTTTGACGAACTCTCTGGTTTTCGCCGCTTGGAGACTCTGAACCCCTTAGGTTAGGTTTATAATTTATAATATATAATGAGTTTAAGATTATGTGTTTGTGAGGAATACTATAATTTCAATGCACTTTAGGCGGGTTGAGTTGAATTGCACGATCGATTAAAAATTTAAAAACTGTAATTAACCCACTCAGCTTATTTTCCCTCCTAACCCACCCTACCCAACCCAATCCAACCCACCAACCCACACAAATCGCAGGTTGATGCGGGTCGGCGCGGGTGACTACACATCCATGAAAAAAAAAAGTACAATTTTTATTTTTGTTAATTAATTTTTTATATATATATTTCAATATTATTCTCTATTTTTACTATTCACTTAAAATAAAAAATCTCTAACAAGCTCTCTATACGAGACATGTTGGCTAAAATAACTAGCTTAACTCATTTTTAGCATCTCTAACAAATTTTTTACTTGACTAGTTATTATAGAAAAATAATTTTCTATTAGCTATATTTAACTAGTTATATTTTCTTTTTTAATAATAGTTAGTCAGATAAAAGACCTGTTAAATATAATTAAAAAAAATTAAATTAACTACTTTAGCTAACAAGCCTAATATAAAGAGCATGTTAGAGATGCTTTTAATAACTAGTTTTAACTACAAACTAATATTTTTTTTCAAACACTCATAATTTTTATTAAAAGTTATAATTATTAATTTTTCAGTTAAAATCTATAAGTAATTAATTAGTTTCAGTAATATTAAATATTACCACATTGCATTCATTCGTTTATTCTTTGAAGTGAGTTTTGTTAGAGTAGTGTTTGGCTTAATTCTGTAACTTACTCAATTTTAGGATAAATGATGGGGTCATAATCAATTAAGTATATATATATTATATGAAAATTACTAATTATTTCTTTCGATATTTCAGAAAATTAAAATCAAAAGTTTAAAAAAAAAACACAAAATAAACATATTTTTAGGGGGAAAATCAGAATTTACATCCAAAAAAGAAAGAATAAGTTTTTTTTTTCTTTTTTGCGAAAATCACAAGAACGCTATATGTAAGGTTCACTTAATTTTCAACTTAGGTCTTGCACTGATGATTCATTTCCTCTAATCAAGTGTCTTGGAATCTTCATCTTTATTTATTTATGTTTAATTGACAAAATAATGAAAAGTAAAAATACTATAAAGTGAAGTGAACGAAGGGAAAAGGAAAAAAAAATCATTTTCTTGCATTCTTTTGATTAGGATAAAAACTTTGCAAGAAAATGATAGAGAACTTAAATTTTTAGTTTTATAAACATGAAAAGTTGCAATAAAGTTATTGTATTTATATAAATTACCCTTATATATTTAAAACAAAAATTAAATATTGGCAGGAGATATTGACAAATTTGAAAAACAAGATATATAATTGGTTTACGAGAAAATAATTCTTTAATTCATATTTTGTGAAAAACCAAAAGTTAAATTTGCAAGTTTAAGAGAACTGTACAAGAAATTTACTTTTTATTAATTTCTGAACACTTTTGCTAATCAAACTCTATAAAAGTTTAATTTCTTTCTCTTTTTTTTTTAATTTTATTTTTTTTATTACTATCTTGTTAATCAAATAGAACCTTAACGGAAAAGAATGAAAAATAATAATTAATTTACTTTTGTGCACGTGTATTCACTTGTAACCAAAAAAATATGAATCTCATGATTGCAGTTTTACTTCACAAAATATTTTCTTACAAAACAAATATTATAAAAAATATAAAATTATGTGTCTCTAAAAAGTAACAAATGAGATTTTTTATTAGCTTTATTAAAAACTAAACAAGTAAAAAAGGAATTATTCCTGTTATATTTATTTTACTTTCTTTTTCTTCAATAAACTTTTCTCATAAATTGTTTTTTTACATATAT
>JAOTRH010144739.1:0-13609 GCA_034768845.1 Heliamphora exappendiculata | reverse complement strand
ATATGTATGATTTATGTTGGCCTAACAATGTTTCAACCTGTTTTGATGATAACAAATCGAAGCTCTTAATTGTGTAAATTGAGTGTGTTCACAGGAATTCAATACAATAAGCACAATTGAAAATTCAAAATGAAAACCATGAAGCATGAAGAACGTCTTCAAATGGCTATGATCCATGGAGCACTTGAAGACCAAGAGAAAGGACTTGAAGAAATTTTCCAAGTGTAATGCACTAGGATTTATGTAAGTTCACATACCATTGGTTATATTTGTGAAAGCTCATAGGTGACCTTAGTTGGACCATAGGTGCTTAATATTTCATGAAAAATTATTTACAAAGTATAAAATGTGTTTAAAAATGTTTCAAAAAAAGTTCAGCAAAAAATATACAAAAAGTGTGTGAAGAAATTTAACATACCTTCACTATTTTAGTTATAACATTTTGTATAAAATGAATCCTGCTATGGGGCTGGAACCATTGGAAAGTAAACTTATGGGGATTCAATTTGGACACACGAATGACCCTATTCAGAATTCGGATAAAAGAGTTATGCTCGTTTAAGTCAAGACAAGAGAGCAACTGAGTTTCACAAGGTAGTCGACTGAACTCCCTATGTCAGTCGACTGAAATGCTTTTGTTATGTTTTTTTACGAATGTTCAGCAGTTCAGTCGACCGACTTGACGGAATTTGAAAAATATGCTCTAACGACTAGTTAAAATTTTTCATATATTTTGCAACGGCTAATACTCAATTTTTTTGCTATAAATAGACCACCATTTCACTATCAAATACAAGCTAGTACTCTCCCACTAAAACTCTCTTGGATTGTTTCTTTCTTGAATTTAGTTGTCATATATTTCTTTGATTTGATTGAAAGAGAGTTTTACCCATAGAAATTCTCCATTAAGCTTTCACTTTTATATCTTTTAGAGTGAACAGTAGTGTGTTTCATCTTGTACTCATCTACTCATTTGAGGGGTGTTTATTGTACACCAGATTTGTGAGATTTCATCCTATAAGCAAGTGAGGGTTTTTCACTTGTAATTGAGAGCTTTAGTGCTCTTGTGTTTGAGAAGGGAATATTCTTCAGAGAAGCATCTCTACCTAGTCAAGCAGAAAGGCATCTCTACCTTGAGGAGGGATCGTACTTAAGAAGAGAATTTCTCAAGAGAGTCTACTCTGCCTTAACAAGAGACTATTAGAATCCTCATAGTGGTGTGCTTGAGGTAAAGACGTAGGCCAGAGTGCCAAACCTTGTAAATCTCGGTGTCGTATCTCTCTAACTCTATCTCTTTAATTTTTACACTTCAAATTCCATATCTACTTGAAATTATATGTTAGAGAATACTTGAGATTGCTTGTAGATGTTTGGGATTGCATGATTTAAATTGGTTAAACTCGGCATAAGTTTTTAATATCCCAATTCAACCCCCTCTTAGGATTGCACCAACTCTTCAATTATTATCAGAAAAGGTCACATTTTTTCTTTAAAAGTTTTTATTGAAAAGATCTATGGCTAGCTTTGGTGCGTTTCCTTTTAGTGCGAGACATTCGTCCACCCGACCTCCGTTGTTTTGTGGTAAAAATTATACTTTTTGGAAGCAACGCATGAAAATTTTATTCAAACTATAAATTGACGTACTTGGGAAGTTATTGTTAATGGGGATTATGTTCCTACTAAATTAGTTGATGGAGATAAAGTGCCTAAACTTGATTATGAATTGGATAATAATGACATAAAATTATTGCAAATCAATTCTAGTTCTATAAATGCTTTATATTGTGCTTTGGATGCAAATTAATATAATAGAATTATGACTTGCATAAGTGCTCAAGAAATTTGGAAGAAACTAGAAATAACCTATGAGGGAACCGAGTATGTTAGAGATTCTAAAATAAATAGATTAACAAATGAATATGAGTTGTTTAACATGCATGCATATGAATTTATTTCGGACATGTATACTTGTTTCACTCATATTATAAATTCTTTGAATGCTCTTGGAAAAACTTACCCCTTTTATGAATTATTGAGAAAAGCGCTTAGGGGTTTGCCATCAGTATAGGAAACAAAGGCACTGGCCATCAAGGAAGCTAGAGACTTAAAAAAGATGACCTTGAACGAACTCATAGGGTCACTCCTTACGTAGCGACTCGGACCTTTGATATTTTTGAGGCATTAATGAAAACGAATGTGTTATGTCCAATGAAGATGTTCGGGAGAACCAAATCCGCGTGAGAATTAAATTTCTAGATTTTTATGAGCTCGTTAATGATGATCGAAGGTGGATTTACAGAGAAGAACATTATTGTCAGTCATTTGGCTTATGCTTGGTTCAGTTTTGGCAGCTTCTGTTCGGTTTCGCAATCATGGTTGATCGCTCGAGCGGTGGGGAGCCCGCTCGAGCGGACTAGTGGCAGAAAAGTTTCTAGGATTTGACCGCTCGAGCGGTGGGGGTCCGCTCGAGCGGACTGTCGCGGATCTAGTGTTTTAAAAGTCATACGGGGCTTCTTTTCTTCTCATTCTTTTCTCTTCCCTCTCTCTCTAGAGCATATGTGAGGCTAGGGTTTGGGTTGGGGGCTTGTTTGGCTCTTCCTAGTGAGTTTTCCTTGCTCCTCTTCTGGTGGAATGCTCGTTGGAGACCTGAGCTTGGCGTTGGAGAAGTTTTTCTCACCGTGCGGATGGAGATTCTTGTATATGGAGCTCGTTTGAGGCTTTCTCTTGTGGATCTAGCATCCCTAAGGTAGGATCTAAGACTCTCTTTGAATACTCTGACGATATGTGTTGTATTTTTGAATTCACGGACATAAAAGCATGAAATGCATGTTTTCAAAACCCTAAACTGAAATTTGATGATAATGAGGGTTTAATCTTGAATCTATGAAGGATTTAACATGTCTTTATCTTGACAATGTCATTTATGGGGGTTGGATTTCGAAATGAGAAACTAGGGTTTGGATTTTGAGCTAGGGTTGTGAAAATTAGGGATTTTGGGTTTAAATAATCGATATGATGAAATTGATTAAATTGTTGATAAAATTGAGAATTTTCATTACCTATTGTAACTTTCTTTCACAAATCTAAGTGATACATGTGGATGTAAAGCATATATTGTGGGTCTTATTGAATAAAACCAATGATTTGGGAATTCGGAATTGATGTGAGTAACTAATTTGAGTTTGAACCATAAAATAATGAAATTGTGACTAATGAAAATATGTAATGTGGGTTTGGCGAGAAGAACCTTTAGGGTTGGACTCGCGTGTGTATATGATATGGGTTTGGTGAGAGGAACCTTTGGGGTTTGACTCACATGTGTGTGTTGTTTAGTGATATGATAAAAAGGATCAATTTCTGAATTATTTAAGATTTGGCACAAGTTGCTCCTCGGTAAAAGTTTAGAAAACTGCACAGATTGGGTTCTCTGCCCGCCGGCTGATGACCGGGAAAGGACTATGGGGTTCTCTGCCCTCCGGTTGACAACCGGGAAGAGACGAGTCGTGTCAAGGTATAGAACGTTTCATTACCTCGTGGGGCCTGTATGGCCGGGTTGAGTGTAATTCTACGGGGTCTATACGCTCGTTTGGCGCCGGTACCTATGTTTCAAACCATGAGTTGGTAAAATGTGAAAAACGCCGACAAGTGTGTGTGTGTTAGCGTGTGTTGCTGTGTGCATTGTAAACAATTGGGTTGGTACAATCAAATTTGGGAAAGGAAACAAAACGGTAAAGCGTGTTGGTTTAAAGAGAAATGATAAGGGGATTGGGTTAGAGAAATCTTGATGGAAGAGATGGCAAGAATTGTGAAATGGAAAATATGTTGGGTTGATGAATGAAGGTAATACGTATTTGGCTAATTAAGAAGGGTAAAACAAAATAATTTCATGAAAGTCAATGAGTATAGGACAATAATTCTGTTTATATAAAACTCGGTTATGCAATGAGAACTTATTGGGAATAAACAATATGTTTTGAACAAACTACGTGTGCATCTTGCATAACCATCTTCATATATCATGCATGTATTCGAGGTTAGTCTTATTTCTACGAGTTTCGACTCATGTTGTTTAACAACATTTCAGGTTATAGCGGGAAGAAGCTCATGGGCTGAGACAACGATTGTTTGACCCTTAGCGTAGTATGTGGAATTATACTTCCTTCGGGATAGTCAGTCGTTGAGAGTTGAAATTGTATTCTTATTTTTGATTATCTGAAATATTGTAATTGAGGATTAGAATCCCACATTGTAAGGCCTTAAGGCTACTCTTATTCATGTTGTGCATGCATGTGAGTCCGTTTATTGTATAGTGGTTGAATGATTATCTTTGTCAATGAAGTTGGAATCTTAGTTTGTTTTCATGGAATGGATGGATATTTTAAGCTTTTATGAGTATTTAAGATCTTATTTAAGGGTTTGAATTCTTGTTCCAAGAAGGAAAATAAATGGTTGTTATTTTCAGTTTTAGAAGGATTCACATAGTTTTAAGAAAAGGAAGTCTCAAGTGCCTGACCTCTCGAGCGGTCACGAGTCCGCTCGAGCGGGGTTCGCTTGAGATGTTTTTCTAATGAATGTTTAAAAACAAGTTTTTCTCAAAGGAGTTATGGACATGAATGGGTTGTTTAAAGGCAGGGTTTTTGAAGAGAATGTTTTCATTTTGGGTTGGTTTTCGAAAGTATATTCGAATTATATTAGAACGGGTCAAGGGCGTTACAAATGGTATCAGAGTTTTAGGTTAGAATACCTAAGAACCGTGGGAATGGTTAATCCGTTACGTGAGAGCTTGCATTGATGCGTGACATTCATGTATTGGTGTGCTAGCATGAAATTTCATTGGGATATTTGACATTTGCATGCAACGTGATGTTTGTGTATAGAGGTTGGATATTTGGAATGATGTGTCTTGCCCTCGGCGTCCAGTCGACTAGTTCGGGATTCATGTTAGAAAGGCATTTGGCCGACGTCCATTCTAACGGGAATTCCAAACGAGTTACCCGGATTGATGTGTCACTCCTAAGGATTCTCCTCGGTATGTAGATATATGATTATGTGTTGGTGTGATAGGACTAGATGTCGAGCAGTATGTGGTTCTAGAAGGTTAAGTCGAGTTTAACCTGGTTGGGAATTGTGATGTTCTTGTGATAGGAGTTGTTCTTGAGGGACTATGACAAGTTGTGGTCAAGATTATGGTATAGGTTGTGGATGTGTAAATCGGTGATTAATGGTTCTAGTGAGTGTAAGCTCGTGAGAAGAGCATTGATCATGTGGAGTGTGTTGTACTCATGTGAGTTGTGGGTGATCGTAGTTAATTTCCTGTTGTGTGTTACGCTACTAGTAGTCTAACGAATGGGTAGGTTAAAGTGTTCGAAACCTCTTGGAGGTTTTTTATTGTGATTGGGTTTAAGGTGTGGTTATGGGCGTATTAAGGATTATGTACGTCATGAGCCGTGCTATGTCATGAGCCGTACTGTGTCATGAGCCGTGTACCCCGAGATTGGGTATGGACGGGAGCATAGTGAATGAGAGCATAGTGGACAGGAGCGTAATAATCATCAGCCCAATGTGGCTTTGAAAGTCCTAGATCAGATAGTGTTTGAGAATGTTCCTTCTCCTACGGGGTGTTGTTGGTAACCGCAATGGTAATTGTGATTCGAAGGTCTGTGTGATGACCCTTATGTTTATCTTGTGGCGTGGTGCCGAACCGTGTTTCTTGATAAAAGTTAGAGATTGTATGAGAAACGAGTATGTGGGTTAGAGATGTTGTCGACAGGTTGGTTACCGAGTGAGGTGTATATGTATATGATGAAATGTATGTCAGAGACGGTCGTGATTTAATGTGTAATCGTTTAAGGTCATTTGGGAAATTTCGTGGAGTAAAAGTTTGTGGCTTGAATGGTTGGGAAACTATATGTACTACGAGATGTTGGATAAGTGTAAGTGTGTGAGGCTGGTAGAGCTTGAGATGAATGTTATTAACATAGTCGGCTTGGTCATCTTAGGATGACGTGTTGGTGGAAAGAGATCCCTTGAAAGGACGATGCTTATGGTTCGTGACCTAGCATGAGGTCTAGGGATGATGGTATCGTTGGCTTAGAATTGGGAGGTGAGATATGTGTGATTCCGGTTGCGGATAGTCGTTTCCATGTTGGGATGGCTATGTGCCTAGATTAAGCTACGGTGTGAGTAGTTTCAGATCTTTTGCAAGACGACGTAATCACTTTGGTGTTTCTCCCTTACATGTGCGAAGTGCATGAAATTTGAGAACCCGTGGTAGGTGATAGTGGTGTGGTTGATCTAGTTTCTTAGTGAATATGTCATGAATGTGATGCTCCTTAAAGAAGGGGAGGCTGTTTGTGATTGAATTTATAGTATATAGGTGGTTGTGTTGTCTTACCTGTGGAAGTGAAATGTGGAGTGATGGAATTCAACGAAGTACCGTAACAGTTTGAGTGGCCCAGAGTTGGTGGGCGAAGGTCATGGACTCGAAGGGATAAGTGATTGTTTTTGTGCACGGATTGCAGAAATGTGAATGAGGTTCGTATAAGTCATAAGGAGATATAGGTAACTCTGGGTGAAAGGTTTCGGTTTCGACTGTCTTCGACTAAGTGTTTTATGCTCTCCTTCGTGGATGTGCATGAGATGTGAGCTCGAGAAGATAACGTGACAATTGTTCACTCGCTGGGAATCGTGTTAATTTAACGCAATCTTACAAGGAAAAAATCCTGGAATAATGTAGATGGATAATATTTTCTTGAACGTACTTGGAATGTGATAGCATTGAGTAGGGACCTCTGGTCAACATTTTCTTTTTCTTAGCGCAAAGGGGGCTATCTTGTAGATGGTTGTTTTTTTTTTGTGAGTTATTCTATCCTTGTTAGACATAAGGGTTGATTTCTAAAAGGAATCCCCATGGATTCTATACCTTGTTATGATTCTTGAAATTGGGCCATATGTGCATGTACCCCTACTATCGAATGATTATAGTACTGGTTCCTCGTAATTTCTTGGTGAAGAGTTGTTTGTTCTGTTACATGAGCGTAAGTGTTTGGATCATGTCCTTTAAGATATTGAATTGATAAGCCTAGGGTGTTTATCCATCATCAACGGGAGAATCAGCATAGAGACTTAGAACTTCTATGTGTGGAGGTTGGATGAAGATTGACTGATAGGTGCACGTAAAGAGTGTTCTAGTTTGTATGGGAAGGTTGACCACCTTGGTTCTTAGTAACCAATAGGATTTGTGCTGAATCTTTGTGACTATGCTGATTTGCTGATATGGCCTTAGTAGTCTGTCATGAGTATCAATTGGTGTTCTATTGATGTGGGAGTTGTTCGGCTAGTTTGAAGTTGATGGTAAAGTGCCCACTCGAGGTAAGGAGACAAGTTATAAAGAATAGAGTTGAGAGTATCAAGATAATGTGATAAAGGTGTGAGCCACAAGAAATTTGGTATTGAAGAGACATCATTGGTGTGATTTGTTTGAACTAACAGGTTTGTCAGATTCAGAATAGAATGATCTTATTTATATGGAAGAAGAATTTTCTTATAAGAGTGCTTAAGTTCGATTGATGAGTATCTTGGGTAGTGTAATGTGATAAGTTTGTGATTCCAGTGAGGAAATAAGTGTATGAACATGAGTGTTAGAAGTGAAACGGGATGGTATACAAATTGAGCGGCGTGGTTCTTTCATGGTACGTCGTGAGCAGATAGAATATCCGAAGGAGTTGTGTATGAGACGAAACTATTTAAAGCAAGAGGAAGGTTTTGATTGGTTACGGATGGGAAAGGTATGAACAGGTTAAATGGTGTTAGTGAATGATCAAAGAATCACATGTTAGTCCTCTCAGATAAAGAATTGTTATATGTGAGGTGTGGATCCAGAAACAAAGGGTGAGTATACATACGAGTATTGACGAACAATGTAACTAGTAGTTGTATGGAACTAAGCAACCGATTAAGCATAAAATGTTGTAAATTTGAAGGGCCGATATACGAAGTATGAGTAAAGATAAATGTTGTATAAAATTCATTGTAAGGGTGAGAAATTGACTGAGAGTCAGTGGTTTAATGGTGGAATGTAGGCTTACGAACGTGCTTGATGATGTGGTGTGGGACGTGGTTGGATCTATGAAGAGAAAAGTACGCAAGTAGAAGATTGTGTTCGGGTTGTGCTAATGACCCAAGTGACTCAAAAGGAGTTCGTGTGACTGTGGGGATCCAAATAGTTACGGTGCATTTCTTTCTTTGAAGCTGAATGTTCGTTGCTTTTGCTTGGGCATGAGCATCTTATCTATATGAGTGATAATATTCTTGACATATATGGGAGGGTGAAGTGGTATCGAGTTTTATATTTGATAGTCAACCGCGAAGGTTTGAATAAGTATAAGTCTATGTAACGTTGAAGTCTGGTGACGTGTGTTGGTTCTTATGCGAATAACTTTCTGTGTGTATTTTGGTATGAAAATGAGAGATTGCAATCATTACAAATAGGTGTGGAGTGTATTGGGACCAGTTTCAACTGTGGATTAGTTTTGCGCTATACGTGTAATCGCCTAGATTGGCAGTGCTTGGTGGGTTGTGTTTCTGTGCCTCGGCAGCATGAGTTGGAACTCGGTTCGACAACGTTAGAATAACCCTTGTGTTAACAAGACGGTGTGTGTGAGAACAAGAAGCATGGGTACTAGTCAGTTATCGATGACAAGTCAGTTGATTCAAGTCTTGGTGTTGAATTTCGAGGACGAAATTTCCTAAGTGAGGGAGATTGTAGCACTCGAAACTTTGATATTTTTGAGGCATTAATGAAAACGAATGTGTTATGTTCAATGAAGATGTTCGAGAGTACAAAATGCGCGTGAGAATTAAATTTCTAGATTTTTATGAGCTCGTTAATGATGATCGAAGGTGGATTTACATAGAAGAACATTATTGTGAGTTATTTGGCTTATGCTTAGTTCAGTTTTGGAAGCTTCTGTTCGGTTTCGCAATCAGGGTTGACCGCTCGAGCGGACTAGTGGCAGAAAAGTTTCTGGGGTTTGACCGCTCGAGCGGTGGGGGTCCGCTCGAGCGGACTATCGCGAATCTGGTGTTTTAAAAGTCGCACGGGGTTTCTTTTCTTCTCATTCTTTTCTCTTCCCTCTCTCTCTAGAGCATATATGAGGCTACGGTTTGGGTTTGGGGCTTGTTTGGCTCTTCCTAGTGAGTTTTCCTTGCTTCTCTTTTGGTGGAATGCTCGTTGGAGACCCGAGCTTGGCATTGGAGAAGTTTTTCTCATCGTGTGGTTGGAGATTCTTGTAGATGGAGCTCGTTTGAGGCTTTCTCTTGTGGATCTAGCATCCCTAAGGTAGGATCTAAGACTCTCTTTGAATATTCTGATGATATGTGTTGTATTTTTGAATTCACGGACATAAAAGCATGAAATGCATGTTTTCAAAGCCCGAAATTGAAATTTGATGATACTGAGGGTTTAATCTTGAATCTATGAAGGATTTAACATGTCTTTATCTTGACAATGTCATTTATGGGGGTTGGATTTCGAAATGAGAAACTAGGGTTTGGATTTTGAGCTAGGGTTGTGAAAATTAGGGATTTTGGGTTTAAATAATCGATATGATGAAATTGATTAAATTGTTGATAAAATTGAGAATTTTCATTACCTATTGTAACTTTCTTTCACAAATCTAAGTGATACATGTGGATGTAAAGCATATATTGTGGGTTTTATTGAATAAAACTAATGATTTGGGAATTCGAAATTGATGTGAGTAACTAATTTGGGTTTGAACCATAAAATAATGAAATTGTGACTAATGAAAATGTGTAATGTGGGTTTGGCGAGATAAACCTTTAGGGTTGGACTCGCGTGTGTACATGATATGAGTTTGGTGAGAGAAACCTTTGGGGTTGGACTCACATGTGTGTGTTGTTTAGTGATATGATAAAAACGGACCAGTTTCTAAATTATTTAAGGTCGGGCACGAGTTGCTCCTTGGTGAATGTCCAAAAAATTGCGCAGATTAGGTTTTTTGCCCGCCGGCTAGCAATCGAAAAAGCACGTATTCGGGTTCTCTGCCCGCCAGCTGATAACCGGGAAAGGACCTGCCCTCCGATTGATAACCGGGAAGAGACGAGTCGTGTCGGGGTATATAACATTTCATTACCTTGTGGGGCCTGTATGGCCGGGTTGAGTGTAATGCTACGGGGTTTATACGCTCGTTCGGCGCCGATACCTATGTTTTAAACCACAAGTTGGTAAAATGTGAAAAACGTCGACCAATGTGTGTGTGTTGGCGTGTGTTGCTGTATGCATTGTAAGCAATTGGGTTGGTGCAATCAAAATTTGGAAAGGAAACAAAACGGTAAAGCGTGTTGGTTTAAAGATAAATGATAAGGGAATTGGGTTAAAGAAATCTTGATGAAAGAGATGGAAAGAATTGTGAAATGAAAAACACGTTGGGTTGATGAATGAAGGTAATACGTATTTGGCTAATTAAGAAGGGTAAAACAAAATGATTTCATGAAAGTCAATGAGTATAGGACAATAATTCTGTTTATATAAAATTCGATTATGCAATGAGAACTTATTAGGAATAAACAATATGTTTTGATCAAACTACGTGTGCATCTTGCATAACTATCTTTATATATCATACATGTGTTCGAGGTTAGTCTTGTTCCTACGAGTTTCGGCCCATGTTGTTTAATAACATTTCAGGTGATAGCGGAAAAAAGCTCATGGGCTGAGACGACGGTTGTTTGACCCTTAGCGTAGTATGTGGAATTGTACTTCCTTCGGGATAGTCAGTCGTTGAGAGTTGAAATTGTATTCTTATTTTTGAATATCTGAAATATTGTAATTGAGGATTAGAATCCCGCATTGTAAGGCCTTAAGGCTATTCTTATTCATGTTGTGCATGCATGTGAGTCCGTTTATTGTATAATCGTTGAATGATTATCTTTGTCAATGAAGTTGGAATCTTAGTTTGTTTTCATGGAATGGATGGATATTTTAAGCTTTTATGAGTATTTAAGATCTTATTTAAGTTTTTGAATTCTTGTTCCAAGAAGGAAAATAAATGGTTGTTATTTTCAATTTTAGAAGGATTCACATAGTTTAAGAAAGAAAGTCTCGGGTGCCTGACCGCTCGAGCAATCATGAGTCCGCTTGAGCGGGGTTCGCTGGAAATGTTTTGCTAATGAATGTTTAAAAATAAGTTTTTCTCAAAGGAGTTATGGACATGAATGGGTTGTTTAAAGGCAGGGTTTTTGAAGAGAATGTTTTCATTTTGGGTTGGTTTCCGAAAGTATATTCGAATTATATTAGAATGGGTCAAGGGCGTTACACCTTACCTATGAGATGGAGGTCAATGAAAGAGAAAACAAGCTCAGCAAAGGGAAGAAGTCAATTGCCTTCAAAGCATCCAATGAGAGCTCTAGTGATGAAGCGGATGAAAATCTTGATATGGAGCTCATCACTATAAGGCTTTGGAAAATTCCTAAAGAAGGACAAGAAGCTTGCAAGAAAATTTCAAGACTCAAAAATGAACAAAGGTGATTCAAGTAAAAAGGAAGAATTCCAAAAAGAAGAAGAAGAAGGTCATTAAGGCCACCGCATGGGATGAAATTGACTAAAGCACTTCAAATGAGGATTCATGCAATAAGAAGGTATCAAATCTTTTCTTTATAACTTATTCTAATCCTACAAGTAGTTCAAATAAATTCATTTCTAGTGATGAATCAAATGAATCCTTGCCTACATATGAAGAACTTCAAAAAGAGTTATATAATTTACATAAATGTTTTTTGAATTTAGGCAAGAAAAATACTTCTTTGAAAATTGAAATTAAAAATCTTTCAAATAAACTTATTGAGTTAAAATCATCTTATCAGATTTTTGAAAATGAGCACAAAGTTAAAAAATCTACTTTGGAAGATGAAAATGAGTTTTTAAGAAATGAGCTTAAAAGAATAAAATCATCTTGTAGCGAAAATGAGATTATGAATCTAAAGAGAAAAATTAAGGAATTAAAAGCCTTAAGCCTTTTTAAGTAGTAATTGTTCTAAAAATGTTTATGCTAAAATTACTTCTTTATATTGTATGAAAATGATCATATTAGATATACTTGCCCTTATAGAGGAAGAAGAAGTTTTGATAAAAATATTTTTTGAAAAATAAAGAATGATTCAAATACTAAACCTCATGATCCAAGAAGATATGGGTACCAAAAAATCTCACTTAAATTTGTTTTGTAAGTGCTTAGATGCCTCCACTCAAGTGAACAAATAAATCATAGTAAGTAGAAGCTCAAGACACTTGTGGGAAGTCAAGTCAAGCATCAAATTAGAAATTAAATTTTAACTTGACGAAATTGATAAGAAAGTGGTCAATAGAAACTCTCATGATATAACATTGCCTATCTACTCTAATGCTTTCAAATTTCATTACTACGTGCCTTTAGTGCCTATATTGACTTGTCGTTAAATTATTATTAATTGGAACATGAATATTGTTATTGGAAATCTAATATCATGACTATGTGCTCGCAATTTTTATCACTAGTTTGTCATAAATAAATATGAAAAATGACTTCTTACATAAAAAATGGATAAATATTATTTTAAAAGTCATTAATATGTAAATTGGATCATAAACATCTTTGTTGAAAATTTTTATTCATAATATGTGCTATACCTTAGAGAAAAATTTTTCATGCACTTTTATTTTGATCATAAACATCCTTGTTAAAAATATTTATTCATAATATGTGCTATGCCTTTGAGAAAATTTTTTCATGCACTTTTATTTTTCATACTCAATTGATATCATAATATTTTTCTTGCACATTGATTGTTCAACTGGTATATAGAAAAAATTATTATCATTATTCAATTGGTATGCGTTTAAAATTAAATGGGTTCATTGGATCAAATAAGATGAATATGACATTGTTGTCCTAATTCTAAGCTAAATTGGTGATGCAAAATTTCAACCTATGCACCAATAACTACTTTGAAAGTCATTTGCATATTGTTTGCCTATACTTTACAATTGGCCATGTTTTGACACTTTAAAAGAGCTTTCATGAAAAAATTAAAATGAAAGCATTTTATCTTCACTTTTGGTATAAATTAAAATTGATATTTTTCGATGGTTTTATAAGAAATCGAGCGAGATTGTTTAATAATGAATTTTATTCTTGTATTTTTAATTTTTTATGATGTCAAAAGAGAGAATGCTTGAAGCGAAATGTATATCATTTTTGCATTTCTTTTAATATGTCAAAAAGGGAGAGAGTTTATATAGCCATGAGAATCTTTGTAGAATTTAAATATGTTAAATTCCTCATGCACGTCATATTGAAAATTGTATCATGAAAATGTAATTTATCATATCTGTTAGCCCAAAGATTTTTTAATTTAATTTTGATAATTTTCATAATTCATTTTTCAAGAATAAATGTTTTTAAATGGATAATATTTTATATTTCAAAATGAAAGTATTAACACATTTTAAACAATCAAAATTGACACCTTAACCAAAAAGAAATGACTTTTATCTCAAAAGGTTCAAACACTTAAGAATTCTTTAATTAGAATTTTTTGTGTTGATCTT
>JAOTRH010144728.1:0-13610 GCA_034768845.1 Heliamphora exappendiculata | reverse complement strand
ATAGAATTGATCATCCCGTTGATCCCGCTCAATACACTCAAAGTGTACTAACACATCGAGCTCGAACATCGAATTTTTAAAACCTAAATTCGACCCGTTTGACCTAGCCAAGACCAGCTACTATAACGATGTACTACAATCGTACGAATGGAATGTCTGGGTCCATTGCGATTGTGAGCCTACCTATATAATATGTCAGAACCTATGACCCAATCTTTCGTGCTGCATGCATCGAGCCAAATACTGGACAGAATATACGGACTATGCATTCATTCATCACAAATATGAAACTACGAATGAAAAAACTTCTCAAAAATTTGTCATTAATATGCCAGAGATGAAGAAAAAAAACCTAAAAAGCATGACTTTTCAGTATACATTCCTAACAGTGCAAACTTAAGAGATCTATTTATGGACCTAAACAGGCATCGAGATCTTGAAACACTCAGTTTGATCAAGCCATACAATCTTATAATTTTGATCAAAGTCTGGATCAGTCTTGTATGTATAAGAAGTGTGATGGAAGCTTGGTGATTTTTTTAGTACTTTATGTAGTCGATATCTTGCTCATAGGAAATAATGTGGGGGTATTATCTATGGTTAAAATATGATTATTTGGGTAGTTTAATATGAAAGACTTAGGAGAAGCCATTCACATCCTTGGGATCAAGCTTGTGCAAGATTGAAAACAAAGGATGCTGGGCTTATCACAAGTAAAGTATATCGATGATATCCTTGCTCATTTTAGCATACAGAATTCTAAAAAAAGATTTTTCTCTTTTAGGCATAGAATCACTCTATCTAAGGATCAGTACCCTAAGACACCTGATGAGACAGAGAAGATGAAGGCGGTTTCTTATGCTTCGACACTAGAAAGCCTCATGTATGCTATGCTTTGCACTAAACTTGACATCTGCTTTGCCATTAGCATGGTTAGCAGATATCAATTTAATCCAGGGTAAGAGCATTAGACTTCGGTAAAAAATATAATCAAGTACCTGAAATGGACTAAAGATTATATGTTGATTTATCAAGAAGACAGTCTAATACCTTTAGGGTACACAAATTCAGATTTTCAGTCTGACAAGGATTTTCGTAAGTATACCTCAGGATATGTGTTTACCTTATGAGGTGGAGCTATAAGTTGGTGTTGGAAGCAAATCCTGCCAAGATTATTATTTTTCTAAATGATTTTTGGTAAAAATTAACTGGACGGGCAAACGCCAAAACGGGCTCCAGATAAAAATTTTGACGTTGAAGGATAAAAAATAAACCCGTGAAACCAAATTTAATTTAGAAGAATATCATTTTTTCGATCTATTCTTCAACTACGATTTGATTTCGAGTTGAAACTCCTGTTAGATCATCTACCGTATTTTCGTATGCAATCCTTGAACGTAGTATAGGCTACGGATTATCGAGGACTCATACTGGCAGAATCCTGATATATTTAGTCTTTAAGAGACACAATATAATATCATGACATATGAGATATAAAACTGGTTCAGTCTACCCGTGTATATATAGGACTACAACAGGGACCTAGGGAGTAATTATGAGCAAGACTTCTAGTGGAACACAGATACCTACCAGCGGTTTCTGTAATTATTAAAAGACGCAGTGGTTTCTACAATTTTTTTAAAACACTGAATTATAGTTCACACTACTAAAGAACTATAATTGCACTCTGATCCATAATCTCAAGACCTTGTATTGAGCTCCTGTTATTAAATGCTTACTATTTCTCCGCACGTTAAGATTCTCGATACCAGTCAATTAAATTTAATTACTGATAATTTAATTTAATTGGCATCTTGATATTCTTTAAGCCCTTCCGCTTAACTTATTTGACCACTGAATAATTAAATCCACCTGCAGGATTTGGCCCAGTTAAAACTTATAAACATTCTTAAGGGGGTATTATCAAACCCGATTTATCTGGACGTGGATTTCGTCAATAATTAATATTTCTCATATAAATAAAGCCACTATCCAACTCACTGGGAATATAGACCCATATAAGATCGCACACTCTAATGAATCAAAACGATGAATATTAAATATATGCAAATCAATAATTATTTCAGTATTAAGAGGATAAGCACTATTCATAATAATCTTGGAGTGCGAATTAATTTATATAGTCAGCATAAAATTAATTACCCCAAATGTCCTGTTCAATACACATAAAGTGTACTTGCACAGAGAGATGGAACAATAAACGATGCTATTATCTGTTTTTCGTAATCAATACAGGCCTACTAAAACTCTGTGCTACAGTCGTACCGATTGTATGTTTATTTTCATCTAAACTATGAACATAAAATTTATATTATGTAAGAACCTAAAATCTGATCTTCTGTGTGTATGCCGTACTCTACACACCAGATTAATACTATACTAAATATTGGACATTCATGCATAACAAAGAAATGATAAACATACATTACTCATAAAGATTCTCATAAAATAAAAAATTAAAATTAAATTAAATACTAAAAACATAGTTTTCAGTATACCAACCCTAACAGTTGGAGAAGTAACAAGCAGTCCTGCATAGCTGATTTTACTATGGAGGCTCAGTACGTGGCAGCTTCTAAAGCAGCCAAGGAGGCCGTTTGGCTCAAGAACTTCCGATTGGATCTAGAGGTGGCCACTTCAGTTCAGTCGGCTATTACACTTTATTGTAATAATTGCGGAGCGATTGAAAACTCGAAGGAATCAAGAATTCAAAAGAAAGGAAAGCACATTGAGCGTAAGTTTCATTTGATACGAGAAATTGTATAGAGAGGTGATACTGCTATGACCAAAATTATATCAGGAGACAATCTTGCAGATCCTTTTACAAAGAGTTTATCGGCTAAGATTTTCGATAGTTATGTAGAGGGCATAGGAGTCAGATGTATGACAGCATGATTTTGAATATAAGTAGGAGATTGTTAAGGTTGGTATACTAAAAATTATATTTTTAGTATTTAATTTTATTTTAATAAAATTAATTTTCTATTTTATGATAATTTTTATAAGTAATGTATGTATATCATTTCTTTAATGTTATGCATGGATGTCCAATATTCTGTACCGTATTTAACCTGATGTGTAGAGTACGTTTTGCACACAAAAGATCAAATTTTAGATTCTTACAGAATATAAATTTTATATTCACAATTTAGATAGAAATGAATATGCCATCGGTATGATTATAGCACATAGTTTTAGTAGGTCTGTTTTGGTTATGAGAAACAAATAATAGTATCGTTTATTGTTCTGACTCTCTGTATTAGTACACTTTGTGTGTATTGAACGAGACACATTGGGGTAATTAATTTTATACTAACTATATAAAGTAATTCACACTCCAAGGTTATTATGAATGGTGCTTATACTCTTAATTTTGAAATAATTATTCATTTGCGTATATTTAATATTCGTTGTTTTGTTTGATTAGAGGGTGCGATCATATATAGGTATATATTTTCGATGAGTAGAATAGCGATATTATTTATATAGTGAATATTAATTATTGATGGAATCTACGTCCCGAAAGATCGGGATTAGTGATACCCTCTTAAGGAAGCTTATAAGTTTTGGTCGAGCCAAACCCTGTAGGTGAATTTGATTATCTGACGGTCAAATAAGTTAAACGGAAGGGCTTAAGAAATTTTGAGATGCCGATTAAATTAAATTATCAGTAATTAAATTTAACTGATGGGTATCAAAAATCTTAACGTGGGAAAAAATGATAAGTATTTAATAACAGAAGCTCAATATAAGAAGGTTTTGATATTATGGGCCAGAGTATAATTATAGTTCTTTAGTGGTGTGAACTGTAATTCAGTATTTTATAAAAATTGTAAAAACCGCTGTAAGATTTTCATAATTATAGATACCGCTATGTGGTTTTCTTAATTGCGAAAACCGCTGATGGGTGTTTGTGTTTTCACTAGAAATCTTATTCATAATTACTCCACAAGTCTTTGCTGTAGCCCTATAAATATGCAGGTAGGCTGAACCAGTTTTATAACTTGTCTTTCATGACTAAAGCTGTCCAGGTTCTTCCAGTACGAGTTCTCGAAGGATTATAGCTCGCACTATATCCGAGAATCACATGAGAGAATACAATAAAAGTTCTGACAGGAGTTTCAACTCGGAAATAAGATCGTAGTTGAAGATTCGATCTGTAGAAAGGTATTATTCTAAATTAACTGTGGTTGCACGAGTTTTAATTTTGATCATTCGATGTTAAAAGTTTTATCTGGATGCCGTTTCGGCGTTTGTCCGCCTAGTTAATTTTTTACCAAAAATCATTTGCAAAAACAATGATCTTGGTAGCTTTGTCTCCAATAATTGCCACAAGGCTTACAACATAAGCTTTCTGTTTAAAAACATTACATATCATAACATGTTCCAAAAAAAATGAAAGGAGAACTAAGAAAGTCTTCTACCACTCCTGGCTTCCCAAGATCATCCCGAATGATCATGTGTACCTTGAAAAGGGTTTTCAAATCTTACACCGTGAGCCAAGTCTCAATAGGAAGTAGACTAGTATGAAATAAAAGATAAACATGTTAACATAAATATATGAATATTTCGACTCACACGAGCCTCAAAAACAATTTTATACAACACACAATAATTCACATGTAATGCATGCATCTTCACGGGATTTCACCGTAAGACCCAAAATTAGCCCCTCATTATGCATCTTTACGGGGTTTCGCCGAGGGACCAAAATTCACCCCAACTAAAGCATCTTTAAACCAAAGTTTGCATGCACGCAACCATATACAAACATCGCATTCACATATCAACGTCATCCACCCAATCATGGAGACCAATGAGCGTTAAAAATAAGGCTCGACCCCAAGGGTTAGCTCTAAACTTCCAAATTTAGGTTTTCGCATACATTTGCATAATTCCTTCCAATTTTCAAACCTCTTTTCGAAAACAACATAACACATATGCCCACTAACCTTATAATAAACCATAAAAATGCACAACATGCTTTTTAACCCCCCAAACATGGCTTAAACAAAAAAATTAAAACTTTAAAGCATTTTTAAAAGGTGGAAACGCATAAAACTTAATGTAACACCCCTTTAAGAAAAGATAGTCTAGGATCCTATCTCAGTGAGTTAAAACTCGAATCTTTGAACACCGGCGAGAAACTAAAGTCGTCAAAACGCGATTCTGTTTGGGTGAACGCGAAGCCCATGATAAGAATATCAAGGATAGATTACCCGAACACCTAGATCCGAACCCGAATCAAGCTGACAGCTAGAGAGAAGGTAGAGCTTTTGAGAGATTTTTCTAGAGAGATGAGTGGAAGCTTGCATAACAAGATTTTGCACAAATTTCAAGGCAATGGTTATCTTTATAAAAAAATCTCACGCTCGACTTTCTGCTTGAGTGAACAGAAATCCGGTCGAGTGGTCCCGCACAGACCCAACTCTCAGCCACAAGCCTTCTTAAGTGAATAGGGATCCGCTCGAGCGGTCATCGCTGGGTGAAACTCGAACAAAAGACGCAAGACTCAGCCCATGCATGTGTGACACATATAGAAACATGCTATTCTAAAACAATTAAAATAATAACCAACACATCGAATAAACATTACCAAAAAAATAAAAATAAAAAAATAAAATAGAATCGGGTCTCACAACTCTCCCCCTTAAAGGAATTTTACCCCCTGAAATTCACTACAAGGTCACGAAGCAAACAACTTTGGGTATCTAGCACGAATTTTGGACTCACGCTCCCACGTCGCTTCCTCAACTCCGTGATAAGGCCACAGAACCTTGACATATGTAATGGTCCTCCCTCTTAACACTTGCTCCTTCGTGTCTACAATCTTCACCGGTCATTCCTCAAAAGAAAGATCCTCATTTACATGTAACTCAATCCAATCCATGATGTGTGATGGGTCAGGTTCATACTTTCAAAGTATGAAAACATGAAACACATTTTGCACAAACGACAATTGAGGAGGCAAGGCCAGACGGTATGCCACCACTACAATCCTCTCTAAGATTTCAAACGGCCCGATAAAATGTGGCGATAACTTCCTACTACGGCCAAATCTCATTAAACCATGGCGTGGCGAGACATTCAGAAACACATGGTCTCCTACACCAAACTCCAAAGGCCTCCTTCTTTGATCAGCGTAATTCTTCTGACGACTCTTGGCCATCACCAAACATTGGCGAATCATAGCAATTTTTTCAGTGGTCTCTCGCACCAAGTCAGGTCCCAAAATTGCGATCTCTCCTACATCTGTTCAGCACACCGGCAACCTACACAGCTTGCCATATAAGGCCTCAAAGGGCGCCATCCCAATGCTAGACTAATAACTATTGTTATACGCAAACTCTGTCAACGGTAATGATTCTCCCAAGATTCCTAGAAATTAAGTACACAAGCCCTCAGCATTACCTCTAGAATCTGTATAGTACGCTCGGACTGTCCATCCGTTTGAGGATGAAAAGCAATGCTGAAATGTAAGCTCATTCAGAAATAATAGATACAGGTACTCCGTGTAACCGAACAATCTCATTGACATATAGCCTGCTCAGTTTGTTCACAAAATCCTTCACGCGAATGGAAAGAAAGTGTGCGGACTTTGTCACTCTATCAACCACAATCCAAATAGCATCGTGCCCTTTAGGCGATCTAGGAAGTCCAAATAGTAAATCCAGCGTGATATTCTCTCACTTTCACTTCGATACAAACAACGAATGAAGTAAACCTGCTAGCCTCTAATGTTCCGCCTTCACTTGATGACATGTGAGACATCGAGAATCAAACTGAACCACCTCTCTCTTCATTTCATTCCACTAGAACTGACGACGCTGATCATGATACAACTTGGTGCCTCCCAGGTGCATTGCAAGATCAAAATGGTGAAAGTCTCGTAATACGTCATCGCGGCATAATTCTGGCACAAATACTTTTCTAGCAAACCTCAAAGTCTGATCTGGACTCACAATCCATCCTTTGGTGTCCTCCCCCCCTGGCCACACGACCCCTTAGCATCTGAGCTTCTTGATTCGTCTGCCGAGCCTCTAGAGCACGGGTAACCAATGTAGGTTGTGAAACCACTGAGAACAATATCGCACCCTCATTCGTCTCCTTGTGACATAAATCAAATTCGCTGATCTCTCCAAGCATATCCCATTCTCGTATGGCAATAGAAACTAATAGATCTTGAGATCTCCTGCTAAGAGCGTCGGCCACAACATTAGCTTTCTCTGGGTGATACTGAAGGTCAAAATTGTAATCTTTCATAAACTCCATCCACTGTCGTTGGCGTAGATTCAGGTCCTTTTGTAAAAATAAATATTTTAAACCCTTGTGATCGGAGAAAACCTCAAAATGCTCACCATAAAGATAGTACTGCCATGCCTTTAAGGAAAAGACCACAACTTCCAACTTCAAATCATGTGTCGGGTAACTCTGTTCATAAGTCTTCAACTATTGAGATCTGTAAGCCACAACCTTACCTTCCTGCATCAAAACACAACCCAAACCATCATGCGACGCATTACAATATACTGTGTAACCCAAACCTCATTCTAGAATAACTAACACTGGTGTACTCGTCAATCTCTTCTTTAATTCCTGAAATGTCAACTAACAAGCCTCACTTCAAACGAGCTTGACTCCTTTCATGTAAGACAAGTCATCAATGCAGCAAGTCTAGAAAAATCTTTCACGATTCGCCGGTAGTAGCCTGCTAAACCCAAAAAGTTACGAATCTCATATACATTTCTCGGTCGTTCCCAATCCATCACTGCGTTAGTCTTCGAAGAATCCACAGATACTCCATCCCTTGATATTACATGTCAAAGAAATCTCACATTAGGCATCTAAAATTCACACTTCTTAAACTTCACATACAGATAATGTTTTCTCAAAAGTTATAAACCAATACGTAGATGTTCTTCATGCATCTCTCTCGAGGGTGAGTAGATAAGAATATCGTCTATGAACACAACTACAATACTGTCCAGATACGAATGAAATATATAGTTCATTATGTTCATGAATGTCACAGGAGCATTCGCTAAACTGAATGGCATAACCAAAAACTCATAGTGACCATAACGAGTCCGAAGATGATCTTCGCTATGTCCTCATCTTGGATCCTCAACTGATGATACCCTGACCTCAAATCAATATTCGAAAAGTGACTCAAACCCTTTAGTTGATCAAACAAGTCATCAATCCTCGACATAGGATACTTATTTTTCATTGTTGTCTGATTCAACTTTTGATAATCAATACATTTCCTTAAGGATCCATCCTTCTTCTTAGCAAACAAGGCTAAAGCTCCCCATAGCGACGTACTCGAACATAAAAACCCCTTATCAAGCAACCGCTGAAGCTGCACCTTGAGTTTTCGTAACTCATCCAGTGCAAAACGATAAGACGGCATCGAAATAGAAACAGCTCTCGAAAAGAGATTGATAGAAAACTCTACCTCACGACTCAGTGGCAACTCAAAAAGATCGTCAGGTAAGACATCTAGATAGTCACAAACCACAGGGAGAAACTCTCCTCAAACCCCAACCACCTTGGTTTCGAACAACAACGGGTATAGACACTAAACCCTTTTCCCGATTGCCGACAAAACAAAAACAATCACCCCCAGGCATACAAATCGATACCCTCCGTCCATTACAATCAATATAGGCATGATAGATGGTCATCCAATCCATCCCTAAGATAATATTAAATGTGGTCATGTCTAGTATGATGAAATCAATTTCTAAATAGCGGCCGATGACCTTTAACTAACAAGATTTACAAACATGTCCCAATACCACATTCCCACCGACTAGGGTTTGTACACACAGCATACTACCTAACGAGTCTATCTCCAACCCCAAAGCAGATGCAAAAGTAGATGAAATAAAGGAATGTGATGCTCCCGTGTTAATAAGAACACTAGCCCATGACATGTACAATAAGAGAGTACCTTTGATCACTGAAGTAGTAGCTACAGCATCAAGCACGACTGGTGCCTTAGAAGAACTGGGATCTATAATGGCGTACACTCCACCCTGTGGTGTCCTAGTCTATCAGCCATAGCCCTAGACTGTCGACTGTTGCACTGACTATGCTAAAGCACCCTCATCTGTAACCATAGAAGTCTGAACTGCTAGGTGCTACTGTCGGTAATCTTGTCAACCTTGCACGGGCGAAACAACTGGTGCATCTGTTGTGCTCGGTACATCACCTCCCTGAGGGTAGTTCCTACTAATATGTCCTGACTGGCCACATCCAAAATAAACTGGCGGCTCCTTCCCCTGCAACTGAACCAGTACTAGACTCTAAGACTGCCTCGACTGTGGGCAATCCACCACATGATGTCCTGGTTGCCTGCATCGAAAGAAGATCAGCTCCCTTTGCTCTGGCCTCCCAGATGAAGCCACTAATGGTGCTGGTGCTGAAAACTGCTGCCTTGATCCAAATGGATGAAAACCAAGGCCAAAGGACCTCTGCCTCTTGTTGGTGCACCCAACTGACTATGCCTTTGCCCCACCCTGCGATGTCCTGACCTCCCTAGGTCTACGAGTCTCATTCAAAGTGTTCTCGATAATAGATGCCGACTCCAGCATTTCTATTAAAACACGTAGCCTCAATCCTACCACCCACTCCTTGATCGCAAGCCTCAAACCCCTTTCAATCCGCCTCGAATTAGCTCGTCGGTCGCCACAAACTCCTGTACAAAGTGAGATAAAGTGGTAAACCTAACCTCGTACTGCACGATACTCATCGTACCCTGAGTGAGAGAATATAACTCATCTCGATAGACATCCCTTGAAGACTCAAAAAAGTATTTCTCTCAAAATACCCTCGTAAAAGCTATCCACGTACCCTCCACGGTAGTTCTAGTAAATTTCCACCACTCATGGGCGTCACCTCTCAACTGAAATGTGAAAAATGTAATCCTCTGGTTATCATCAACTATCTGTAGTGTATCCAGAATCCTGGTCACAAGTTCTAACCACTTTATGGTTATTGTGGGATCAGGATCCCTAACAAAGGTAGGAGGGCCAAGACGTTGAAACTCTCGCATCGCAACAATCTGCCTCGGCTCGGGTACTCTTGCCCCTCCCTTAGTAGCCTTGGCTACCTGACGGATAGAACCCACCATCTCACGTAACAACCCTACCCCGTCTACTGTCGTTGAGAAGCATTTGCATCCCTAGCATCAGGGATTGGCGCATCCCCTTGGCCTAAACCACGGCCACAGCCTCGATCACGGTCTCGTCCTCTCCGTGCAAACATAACTTCTATATGAAAAAAATATAGAACATAACAACATAAGATTCAGCTCATTATGTTATTACAAACATCAACTATATAACCATGCTAACACTTAGCTATAAATGATTATGCAAACACATCTTACATACCGAGGAGAATCGACAAGAGTGGCACGTCAATTTTGGTAACCTACTTAGATTCCTCACCAGAAAACACGTTGACCAAACTTATTTCTAACTTAGATTCTAAGTTTGTTAATCTAAACACTCAAAGGCAAAACCAGTCAATCCTAAGGTCCAACCCCCATGCTCACGTATACATGGCATTTACATACTCAACATGTTATGAAAATATTTAGATACGTGCAATCAAGCACGCGCAACCATGCTCACAGGGTGATGCAACCTCTTTCCACGGCTCTTAGGTATTTGAATCCAAAGCTCTAGTATCAAGTTGTAATGCCCCAATTTCCAAACAAAACTCCATGGAAACCAACACAAAAACAAAATTTTATTTGTAAAATAATAATCCTTAAAACACGCTATTTTAAGCTAAAAAGGTTATCCAAAAGATTTTCCATTCAAAAACCTCTTTTCAAAACAAAACTGAACTTTTTCACACAATGGCTGTCCGCTCGAGCGAGCCCTCCACTGCTCGAGCGATGAGAGACCCGAGAGATTTCTAAGTTAAAAACTAAAAAACCTTCCTAATTCGAAAAAACACACATAAAAATCTCATTATGCATCTTTACGGCCTTCCATCGAGGGACCAAAATTCACCCCAATTAATGCATCTTTAAACCAAAGTTTGCATGTATGCAACCATGTACAAACATCGCATTCACATATCAACGCCATCCACCTAACCAAGGAAACTAACGAACGTTAAAAACAAGGCCCAACCCCAAGGGTTAGCTCAAAATCTCTAAATTTAGATTTCCGAAAACATTTGCATAATCTTTTCTGGTTTTCAAACCCATTTTTTTGAAAACAACACAACACATACGTCCACCAACCTTATAATAAGCCATCAAAATGCACAACATCCTTTTTAACTGCCCAAACATGGCTTAAACACAAAACTTAGAACTTTAAAGCATTTTTAAACGGTGAAAATGCATAAAACTTCACGTAGCACCATTTTAAGACAAGATAGTCTAGAATCGTACCTCGGTAAGTTAAAAACTGAAAGCTTTAAACACCGATGAGGAATCAAAGTCGCCAAAATGCGATTCCATTCGGGTGAACACAAACCCCAGAACAAGGATATCGAGGATAGACTACTCGAACCCCTAGATCTGAACCTGAATCAATCCGAAAGCAAGAGAGAAGATAAAGCTTTTGAGAGAGTTTTCTAGAGAGATGAGTGGAAGCTTGCACAATAAGCTTTTACACAAATTTCAAGGCATGGGGTGTCTTTATAAATAAAAATTCACGTCTGGCTGTCTATTTAAGCGAACAGAGATCCGCTTGAGCGGTCCCCCACTGACCCAACCCTCGGCCACACGCCCGCTCGAGCGAGCAGGGATCCGCTCGAGTGGTCATCACTGGGTGAAACTCGAACAAAAGACGCATGCATGCATAACACATAGAAACATGCTATTCTAAAATGATTAAGGCAATAACCAACACATTGAATAAACATTAAGAAAAAGAGGATAAATAGCATCTAAACAAATTAAAACTCCCTTACAAAGATGCATCAAACATCATGAAGGAGTACCAAAAGACCACATGGTTGACAAGAGACCAATCAACAGAGAGTAGTAAGGCTTCATATAGAGCATTTTGAAACAAACAAATCCTAACAGTTGCTCCAAGGCATCACCCAAGGAAACTTAGCATAGCTCCATGGCAACACCCGGTAAAACTCAGCAATTCTAACACAACACCAAGGAAACTCGACAATACCAATGATAGCAGCAATACCAATAATACCAGCAATTTCAACACAGCACCAAGGCAACTCAACAATACTAAGAATACCCAGCAAAAATAGAATGACTCAGCATGGCACCAGCCAACATCCAGCAAAACCAACAACGCAGCATGGCAGTATAGCAGTAAACAGAGCAGCACTAGAGGATCTCAACAGTACCTGTAACATCCTGACGCTTCACATGGCAACGATATTATCCACTTTGAACAAAAGCCATCACGGTTTTGTTCTTGTCAGGGGGTCACCCATCCTTACATTGCTCCAACCCAAGAATACTTAACTATAAAGTTCTGCTAAGATTTCTTTCACCTGAAAAAAGACATCGTTGAATGCAAGGATCCAAGATTTTTTTTATAGCCCAGGAACTCCCTCTCCCTTTCTAATGTGGGATGCCAGGATATCACAATCCACCCCCTTAGGGCTGCACGTCCTTATACAGTAGCTTGCCAGCTCTGGTAGCCTGCCAGTCTTTATCGACCCGCCTACTCAGTAGCTCGCTCACGTGTGACGCAAGACGGCAGGAGTCCACACTCAGAGGTGAGGAGAGTCGGCTCTGATACCATTTGTAACACCCTGACCCTTCACATGGCAATGATATTGTCCATTTTGAACAAAAGTTCTCACGATTTTGTTCTTCCTAGGGGGTCACCATCCTTGAATTGCTGCCACCCAAGCACGCTTAACTGTGGAGTTCTAGTAAAATTTCTACCACCTGGGAAAAGGCCTCGTTGAATGTAAGGGTCCAATATTTTTCTTTTATAGCTCAGGAACTCTCTCTCCCTTTCCGATGTGGGATGCCAAGATATCAGAGTACCAGCAATACATCAGAGCACTAAGGCAAGCAAACATTCTCCTAAGGCACAGTGCTTAAGAATTTATCTACACTTAAGCTTCAGGGACTTCACATCATCTATATTGTTGAGAAAATAATTTATTGAGAATGCTAATGGATCAAGACAAGCTTTGGACCACAACACAACCTTCACTTTAGCTTCATCGATAACTAAAAACCATTCCACTTCTTCATGACCCAACACTTTCCTATTCTGAGCTAGCCAAATTGATCATACCGTAGCATAAAACACACATTTTCAAATCCTTCTTGCGAGCCTTCCACCTTTTAGCCCTTTCTACCATGCCATAAGGCTTTGAAGGTTACTAGGATAGACCCAAGATAATCCTCACCAGTTCACAATGTTAGACCATATCCTTCGAACCCGGTTGCATACCACTTACAAATGGAAAGTGGACTCAATGTTTGACCCACAAAACTTATAAAGCAACATGCTGCAGTTAGTAATTATATTCCTTTAAGCCGAAAGGTCCTTAGTAGGGAGCCTTTCAATTAGTGCCATCTAGGTGAATAGCTGTACTTTGGGTGGGATATACTTGACTCAAAC
>JAOTRH010144717.1:0-13611 GCA_034768845.1 Heliamphora exappendiculata | reverse complement strand
AGCCGTAACCCATGCTCTTCCCAGCATATCCGCAACTCATACTCATTCCCACATCCTTGAGCTCACGCACTCATAACTCAAGTCTCAAACCTCAAAGAGGTATTCAATGTCCAAGGTCATCAGAACTACTCTCACTACCAACAACATCCTCAGATGCCACTCTGGCAACTGTTAACATCCTGCTGACCACCATCAACATCCTGACTACCATGGGATATCTCTAGAATCACTCACGTTCTGCTATCTCTACAGACACCCGGCTAAAGGATTACTACGCTCCCTTCCACAATGTTCCCGTCCATACTTCATCCTGAGTACACGGCACATGGCATAGCATGGCTCACAACGTACCTAATCCATCACACAGCCGAAACCACGTGCACCAAAAATTCGAATGGGATGACCACTATCCACAATCCAATCATAACAACTAATATCTAGGGTTTTCAACACCCCATTGCCCCTACTCACAAGGCTATCCTTACAACTTCCAGTAACTTACTCTTAAGTGAAGCCAGCTACCCAAGCCAAAGCCATTAACCAAGCTTCGACTATACTTAAACAAAACTCTACTCAAACCCTCGACGGTTAGCCAACCGAAGCCAACCTCACACGGTTAAACCCAACTCACTGAGGAGTTCCACAACATCCCAAGCGATCAATGCTCAACCCATACCGTATCTCTGCAACTGATAACAACCGAGTCGCACATCCAAGACCCAAACCCTGGTCTCGCCGTCCCTAAAGAGGTACAGGTTATAAAGAAAGAAAACATGAAACATGACAACCTAAGGTCGATCTATCATTAATTTTTAACACATACCACATAATCATGCCAACACATAGTCATAAAGATTATGCAGACACCACACGGATACCGAGGAGAACTGACAAGAATGACGCGTCACTTTGGACAACCTACTTAGATTCTTCACTAGAAGTCACGTTCGCGAAACGCGTTTCTAACTTGGCTCCCAAGTTTGTTAATCCAAACGCTCGCAGACAAGACTAATCAATCCTAAGATCCAACCTCCATGCTGACATATACACGCATCAACATGCTCAACAACTAACATGCTCTTGGTCCAAACACAGGCAACCAAGCACACACACATCCTCACAAGGTGATGCACTATCTTTCCTTGGCCCATAGGTATTCGAGCCCAGAGCTCTGATACCAAGTTATCACGCCCCAAAATTCAGGGTCACGTGAAAATTCGACTAAACACCAGTTTTATAAAAAATATAGGTTTTCATACATTTAAATTCGCCTGTTGAAACCAATGGATTACCCAACAAAAGGATCTCTCATAAAAAAATAACATATAGATCCAACATGCATACGATATATCGCCTTATGGCGTACAAAACCTACCTTCAGGAACAGGCAAACCAAAAAAAAAAACTCTAAAAGTCTTCCGCCACCGCGGGCACTACCAAAGCTACTCCTCCTGTACATCATCACCTAAAAATAGATTTACAAAAAATTTCACCCATAAGCCAAAGCCCGATAGAAACAAACTATAAAATCGTAAAACAGAAAATATACAATCATATAGGGTGGAAGCTAAACTCAACCACAGAACCCAAAACGGTTTTTCACAAACCCCAAGTTTTCCCATCAGACTACACAAGTCTCCCAAAACGGTTTTATTAACATAAAGCTTCTGTTTTCATCCTTCAAACTATGCGTTGCAAATAGTGCAAAAACCAACCACAGTTAAGGAAAAATAGTAATCAAAAGCATTGTTCTCTCACGAAATGTACCATCGTAGAAAAAGAAGAATAATATGATCCTATGTACCGACTCCATCACGCGACAGATGTAACAACGATAGGCCCTTGTCCATTATCTAATCCCCATACATCATGGGACCAGTTAGATAAACACAAGTTCTATACGGAGCACCACAACCTAACCACTCAATTTACGGGCTCAAAACCCAAGGGTACAGAGCACCCAACCAACTCAATTTACGGGGACTAACCCGAAAGTACAGAGCACCTATGATGCGCACGTTTTCAGACCTACACCGAGGACAACTCATGCAAAATACACGTCATCCCAGTATATCTAGATAATCTTCTAAAAATTGAACTGTAGCGCAACTACGAAAACATTTCACAAATATACATTATACATGTATATGCAGATCCACCCATCAACATGGAGATCAACAAAATATTTTTAAAATATTTTTTTCTATTTTCAACAAAACGTTCAAAACCAGAGACTCAACCCCAAGGGTTAGCTCCAAACCTCCAAAACATTATTTATTGAGATTTTTCACAAAATCACCATTTAACCGGTCAAATTACCTATAATTGCACGTAGTACCCATTAATTGTAGTACAGTCTAGAATCCTTCCTCATTGTGCTAAAAGCTCAATGTCTCAATCCACGTGTAAAAATAAATTTTGTCAGAATAAAATTCTGTCCGAATGAAAGCGTAGACCACGATGTCGATACTAAGAATCTGTTGTCTAATCATCGAAAACCAAACCCCGGGCCCCCGAATAGTTAGAAAGAAGGTAGAGAGAAAAAAGAGAAAACTTAATGGACAAGTTTTGAAAATATCTAACTCCATATATTTATAAGCCTCTAAAATATCCTCTCTTTTTTTGAATTTTTAAAATTCGCACCGCAACTTCCTGCAGCCCTCGAAACCAACCCCGCAAAATCTCTGAACCCGAACATGCGTCAAAACTACATTTTTATAGAACCTCACGCCAGGCCTCCACCGCTCGAGCGCCCAAGCACCACTCGAGCGGACCCCTGTCGACAAACTCGTCTGCCATAACATCGCTCGAGCGGGCAACCACCGCTCGAGCGGTCACCATCCAAACCCACTCTCTGCCACCAGCTTGCTCGAGCGCACACCCATCGCTCGAGCGGTCAACGCTGGGAGAAAAACTAAACAAAAGAAGTAAGATCAAACTTAAATTCTAACTCTCGTCAACACTTAGATCATTTTCCAAAAATGAAACGAGTCAGGGTCTTATAGGCAGCTAATTAAAAATAAATAAATAAACAAATAACTAATGATTACTTAGTAGAGAAATTAGAATTAAAATATCTCACAAAACCTTATAATTTATTGTGAAATCAAAACTAATTTTACATCCATTAAAAATTTTAGTAATTAAAATTTTAAATAAAAATATAATATATAGTTAGAAAATTTTCATGAAAATTCTGACGATACAATAAATCATAAAAGTACATTAAAAGTTTATACCGAACTTCTGAAATTTTTCTAAATTCAAAATTTTACATCAAAAAAAGATTACGAGGTATCAAAATACAACAATCGTACACTTGTCATATTAGCCTCATGCAAAATGCCACGAATGGAACAATTGTCCTATATCCTTAAGCTCACTCGAGCCCCAGCCACAAGAAAAAAAAAAGAACCAAACAGTGGGAAGAAGAGAGGACAACCTAAATTAATAACCATTGAATAAAAAGGGAAAACTCCTCTAGAGCTCTACAAAAACTGGCAAAATAGAGAAGAAGAAAGAGAGGAAATGCGACGCCGCCGCGACCAGTGGTGACACCGCGACCACCGACGACACTGCTACCAATGCCAGCGACACAATCAGGCCACCGCCGGTAGACTCTCTCTCTCTCTCTCTCACTCTCCACCTGCCACCCTCTCTGTTGGCTCACCCCTTCTCCCTCGATTTCTTCTCTCTCAACTTCAAGCCACCAAAACCACCACGACGCCACCACTTCTACTCACTACCACACACCAGCTGACACTGCTAGAGACCCTCCCTTCTGTTCTCTCCCTCTTCCTCGATCTATCTCATTTTCTCTATTCATTCTTCTCTCTCGTTGCATGCATCCCTCTCTTTTTCTCTTTAACTCTCTGTTACTATCTCTTTCACTCCCTTTCGGATCACTACCACAACCGAGCACCACCAACACCACACCCCGACGCCATCACTGTGCATGCAATGGAAGCCTCCGAATGGGTGCGTTTTGCACTGTATGTGTATGTTGGGTTAGATGGTTTTGCACAGTGTGTGTTGCTTGCAGCTGGGTGTGTGTTCAAAGCATATTGTGTGCATGTTTTTTTTTTTTGAGAAGCATGAGTTTGTTTCACTTATAAATCAATCTTCGTACTTTTAATTAAAAAAACTAAAACAAATGTAGTAAGTGTTAGAAGAACTTTATCATAAACATAAAGATTTAAAAAAATTAGAAATTAAAATATAGAATTAAAAAAAATTGATGTCGAACGATCAAAATAAAACCCCGTACTGCTACTTTTAATTCAGATTAATACCTTTTGATCGATTCTTCAACTACGAATTTTGATTTTTCAAGTTGACACTCCAGCCAAACCTTCTATTGTATTCCTCATGCAATTCCCAAACGTAGTATGGGTTACGATCCTTTGAGAACAGATACCGGTAGAACCTTGACAATCTTAGTCTTGAAAAATAACTTATAAATTTGGTTCAGCCCACCCGCATATTTATAGGGTTACAGTAGGGATCAGAAGAGTTATTATTACATACACTTCTAGTGTGACTCAGATACCTACACAGCAGTTGCTACAAATATGCAAACATCTCAGTAGTTTTTGTAATTTTCATAAAATACTATATTACAGTTCATACCACTAAAGAACTGTAACCGCACTCTTAACCATAATTTCAAAACCAATTTGTATTGAGCTCATGTTATTAAATGCTTAACTCATTTCTCCACGTTAAGATTCTCAAGACCCGCTGATTAAATTTAATTACTGATAATTTAATTTATCGGCATATTTAAAATTTCTTAAATCCTTTCACTTAACTTATTTGACTGCCAGATAATTAAATCCACCTGCAGAGTTTTGCCCAGTCAAGACTAACAAGCTTTCTTAAGGGGGTATTGTCAATCTAAAACAATCGGGATGTGAATCCCATCAATAATTAATATTTATCATATAATTAATACCGCTATCCAACTCACAGAGACTATTGACACATAAAAGATCGCACCCTCTAATGAATTTTAGAAAGAGAAACTCTGCCGAATCGCCGAGCAATTCCAAGCCCTGACGCAGAAACCCTACCGAAGTACCAAGAGCCGAATCCCCGATACCGAAGTTCTAAAACCCTAGTTTGGATCATCGCCCGAGGGTCAAATTGCTGATCACCACTTCTCGACTGAAGGATTTTTTAGCGATCTAAGTATTTCGCGTAGATCCCTGGTCCTTCTAACTCTATTTTTTACCTCTTTGGAGTAACCGGATTAATTTGATCGGTTCTTGCATTAATTATATAGTTGCTATACTCATGTTTGAATTTAAGTTTTAGTTTATTTAACTTGTTCGCTTCATACATTGCACACTTGCACTAAAAGCCTTATTAATACATTAAATAGTACTTACATAGTTTAACAATACGACTAACGATATTGTTATTGTTATAATCCAAACACTTACATACATATAGTTGAAATTGTCAATATTACACCCATATTTTATTTTTCGTCTTTCTTTCTCATTTTCCATTTTTTTTTCTTTTCTTGTAATATTAATTTAATATTCTTTTTCTTTTAGCATTAGGTTAATGTTCCTTTATCCGCATTTTTTTTTCTTTTAATATTAGTATTCTTTTTTTATTTTAGTGTAATTTCCTTTACTATCATTTTTTTTTCTTATGCATCTTTTATTTTACCGTTAGTATTACTTTTTATTAAATATTCATCATGTTGATGGTAACCTAGTTTGTTTTGATAATATGCATGTTTTTAGTTACTTTAAAATTATATTTAGAATTGTTTAGTTTATTTCTTACCAGCAATTCATGTTTAGGTAATTTTAGTAATTTTTAGCATATTTTCTATTCTTTGAATCATATCAATTTTAGTATTCTCACATGCGGGTTTGCTCCATATATTCTTTAGATAGAAATTGTATGATGTAGGACTTAGGATTTTGTTTCCTCATTTGCTTTGATTTGGTGTTTTCTATTACATATGCTGTTTATTTTTTATATTTGATTTTGGACGTTTTCTCTTTGTCTCTATTTTTTTTATTTGTATGCATTTAAGCATTCTTATTAAAGAACCAATGATGATTAGTAAAGGCCAACCTTATGGCTGGACGAACTGGGATCTTAACACCTTCCCCAATTCGTATCTTAACCCCCGAACTCTCTTTCTCTGGTTAAAGTATTTAAAGATCAATAGCTATTTTTTTTTCTTAGTTTTTCTCAAAAATCAAGTAGTGACTCTATTTTCAACAAAAAGGAGTTTTTAAAATTCGGCTTTCAAAGTGTAAAAATATTTTCTAAATATCTTTTGAAATCCCATATTTTTTACCTTTTCAAAACCCCTAAAATTCTGACGCCATAGTATTTTTTGGAGACTCTGTTGGGGACTTGTTTCTAAAAACAAATAAGAGGGCTAGATTTGAAAGTAACATTGGTTCTTAATAAAATTTTCTTATTTGCATTATCGCATACATGTGCATTGTTCTTCACACCCCCTACCAGGTCGACCCGATGCCCAGATCGTTTATCTGTTTCAAAAATTATTAGAAAGACGGGCAAGCCTTACTGACTGTACGCTTTCATAGGTGCCGTAAAAGAGTTTGGACGTACCATTTGACCATGTCCTGCACAACTCTAGGAATGAGAGTTGCATACCCGATTCTATTCAGAAGGTACCCTGTTCGTTTGACCAAAATTGGTCTTTTGCATATAATAGCTTAGAACCCATCATTAGGTGCTACTAACCCTAGTAGGATTATGTCTTTTGTTAATTGTATGTTTTGATTGCGTTTGTTAGGATTGTTTGTTTGGCTTAAGCTAGTTCTTTCTCCAGGCTTTAGCCTGGGTTTTTCTGTTATCATTTGTTTTTTAGGTTACTTTCGCCTTCGGGTTCTTACCGGGGCATTTCCATTCGCCTCATTTGGTTTTCACGTCGTAGTTTTCTTCTCGGGGTCATGCCCGTGTTTTGCTTTAAAGTCTCTAGAATAGTTTCTCTTTCTTTCGGGTTCTTCCTGGGTTGTTAATTTTATCCCCTGCTTTTGTTTAGGCTCATTTTCCTCTAACCCTTGTTAGACCTATTTGAGCTAGTTTTGTTTCCCTACCGTTATGCTGCCCATTTTTTCTTAGAATCTTATGTCAAACCAGTCTCTTTTGCCTAGTTCTATTTTCTTGCCAAAGTGTTGCCCATTTCTTCGTTTAGATTCTTCGGATATACCTTCCCTCTAGAATTTAGTTGTTTTCCTTCTTAGCTATCATCCCGATTTTTAGGTGTCTAGTTCTTATGCTGCCAATATGATCCCAGCAGGGGCAATATTTCAGTTTCGGTGATTATCTGCTTATGGTTTGTTGTTTAGGTATTTGGGATGTTTGCTTCCTATTGCCAGAGTTCTTTCTAAAGAAGTGTTCGATACAGGTTATTTTGCTTTCGGGATCCAAGTTTTCTTCGGGTTTAGACCATTGAGTCGTGAAGATTACAGTCAACACAAGTTTGGCCTAGATCAGTAACAGGCAGACACAATAGGGTATCTAAACAATCAGCTAAATCGTCCAAAATGGTAGAAAACTAGGTGAATCAGGCAGCCCAGCTGAGAGCGATCATTGATAAACAAAGAGCTGTAGAGCAGCAGACCCAGGCTCAGGCGCAATGTTAGGCACAGATCCAGGCAATTCAAGCCCATTTTCCAGTACTGAATGAACAGCAAGATTACTCGAATGGTAACGAGGAAGACTTTTGGGATGACAATCAAGTTCTCAATGGACCACAAGTTGTTCCGCCACCACCACAGATCCCTCATCAAGTGATAGTTGAGGAAGAAAACACTGCTCAGTCTAAAGAATTTGCATTGGCTGAGAAGATCGACCGGATGGAGAAGGTCCTTAGAAAGACCAAGGGAGTCGAGGAATATATGCTCGATGTAGAGGGACTCTGCCTTTTTTTAGACGCCAAGCTCCCTAATAAATTTAAAATGCCCGATATGAAAAAATTTAACGAAATCAGAGATCCCATAATTCATCTTGGAATGTACGTTAGAACCCTATCGCCAATGGGAATTGATGACCAGTTGAAGGCCCAACTCTTTCACTGATCTCTTTTTGGGGCAGCCGAGAAACGGTTCATCTCCCTCGATGTAGCAATGACCAGAACCTTGGAGGACATAGCTACAGCATTTGTTAGTCAGTACAACTATAATATCCAGCTAGATGTAACCACTCGGGAGCTAGAGACCACTCGTCAAAAAAGCAGAGAGTCATTTCTGGACTTTCTGACCAGGTGGAGGGGAATGACGATTAAAATGACAAACCAACCAACATAAAAGGAATAGGTGAGGATTCTAGTCAAGAATCTCTAATCTCCTCTGAAGCATTATCTGATCACACAATCGCTCTCCATATTCGAGTAGTTGTCTGATGTTGAAGTTCAGATAGAAGATGGAATCCAGTTTGGTGATAATTCAAAGATTTGACACCTTTGTTGAATTAACGCTAGCTAATCTTTGAACAGAATGCTAGCTACCATGACTTCAGTAAATGTATGTTTAATTTTTGAATTAACACAGATTTCTTTTTCTTTTTCTTCAGTTTTTCTTCACGAACACAGGGATTTTTTCTCCTTTTCTTCAGTTTCGCTCCAGTTTTTCTTCGCAAACATAGGGATTTTCCTCTTTTTCTTCAGCTTCGCATCAGCTTTGCTTCAATTTTTTTTTGCTTTAGTTTTTCTTCTATTGCTTACCCAAATTTTTTTCTCAGAATCTCATTTGGTTCAGTTTTTTTTTTCTGTTGCTTACCCAATTTTTCTTCAGTTGGGAACACAGGGAATTTTTTTCCTTCAGTTGTGCTTCAGTTTTTCTTCTGTTGCTTACCCAGTTTTATTTCTCAGAATCTCATTTGGTTCAGTTTTTTTATTTTTTATTTTTTCTATTGCTTACCCAATTTTTCTTCTGTTGCGAACACAGGGAATTTTTTTCTACAGTTTTGCTTCAATTTTTCTTTTGTTGCTTACCTAATTTTTTTTTTCTCAGAATCTCATTTGCGAACTCAGGGATTTTTTTTTCTTCTGTTTTTCTTTTTCTTCGATTCTTTACCCAGTTTGGACTTCTGTTGCTTAATTAAATGCAATTAAAGATTTAGCCACATAAATGGGTAGCATACAAGCAACAAATCTTTTTTTTTTTTTTTTTGCTTGTGTTTTTAATTTTTGTTGTATGTTCTTATAGATTTCAAGTACATGAGAGAGTCGGCAGACTGATAATTCTTGTGAACCCCCTCTGTTCCAAGAGCCCTCTGCTATAAATGCATGTTCTACTAAAGTCAAGGCTAGGCAATCTTCTGATGTTTGGAATCACTTCACCAAAATTTTTAAGGAAGAGAGTAAAAAAGTTGAGAGTGCAAAATGTAATTACTATAACACAACATATGCACGGGTTAGTGCGAATAGAACTAGCACTTTGAGGATACATATTACAAAGTATAACAAAAATCCTTACAATCGAGAGATGAAAAAACAAAGAACTTTGGCATCATTGCAATCAATTACAGAAGGCGAGAGTAGTCTTGGTCTTTGGAAATTTGATCAAGCCGCATGTAGAGATGCACTTGCTAATATGGTAATTATTGATGAATTACCATTCAAGTTTGTAGAACGTGAAGATTTTCGCTCATTTTGTTTCGTGATACAACCGAATTTCAAAAGAATATCACGTAACACAGTTGCAAGGGATTGTGTGGCACTTTATACGAGTGACAAAAAATATAGAGAAATTTATTTGTGAAATCAAATCAATGGCTTTGCCTCACTACGGATTCATGGACCTCACTACAGAATTGTTCTTGCATGTGATTAACTGCTCATTTTATTGATAAAGATTAGATATTACATAAAAGAATTTTAAACATTTGTGTAATTTCTAGTCACAAAGTTGAGACATGTTTGGTTGAATGGGGTATAAAAAAATTATGCACACTTACGGTGGACAATGCAAGTGCAAATGATGTGACATCGAGCACTTGAAGAGAAGATTTTCTAAAAAGAGTGACACTTTTATTTTGGGAGGAGAATTTTTTCACATGAAGTGTTGTACCCATATTATCAATTTAATTGCCAGAGATGGGTTAGGTGATATTAAAACTTAAGTAACTCAAATTCGTGATGCAGTAAAGTATGTTACGAGTCCCCCCCCCCCACTCCCCCAACGAGAACAACGTTTCAAAGCATGTGTTAAGAAAAAGAGGATAACATGCAAACGTCTTTTGTGCCTAGATGTTCAAACCAGGTGAAACTCAACATATCACATGCTAGATGTTGCTATAAAATTTCAAAATGCATTTGAGAGGCTAGAACAGGAAGATCTCCATTTTGCTTTAGAAGTTAATGATTATCCGCCTACTGGTAGTGATTGGGATGAGCCTTGAATTTTTGCACAGTTTTTGGAGAAATTTTATGATACAACTGTTCGCTTGTCTGGTTCTACATATGTCACTTTTAGTTTATTCTTTACTGAAGTTTGTGGCATTGAAAATTTCTTGTTCGAATGGACAAAGAGTCTGAATTCTTCTTTAAGTGCTATGGCTAAGAAAATGAAGATTAAGTTTGATAAATATTGGGGAACAATTGACAAGACAAATATGTTTTTATTGATTATCGTTGTGTTGGATTCTCGTTGTAAGTTAAAGTACGTGAGATTTTGTTATTCTGAAATCTATCGACCATCTATGATGTGTGAGCTCACTCAAAAAGTAAGAGATGCATTGACTCGTATTTATGAAGAGTACCTAAAGTTTAACTTAATGACAATCTCTTCAAATGAAAGTTTTGATGAGATGGAACTTGAAAAATCGAGTATTGATGTAAGTGAAGAAGTAATGTCACTCAAATCAAAATTTCAAAAACATTTAGAAGAGGAAGAAAATGATGGAGGAAAATCTGAAGTGGATAAATATTTAGAGGAATCTTGTGAAAAAGAAGTTTCAAAATCAAAATTTGAAGTTTTAACTTGGTGGAAGACAAATTCTTCAAGGTATAGAATTCTTTCTCATGTTGCAAGGGATGTCTTAGCCATTTCCATCTCTACTGTGGCTTCCGAATCAGCTTTCAGTACTGGGAGTCGTGTCCTAGATCAATTTCGTAGTTCGCTTTCTCCTAAACTTGTAGAAAGATTGGTTACATGGTTCACCACTCCCACTTAACGTGAAAGAAAATTTGGAGGATATTGAAGATCTAGAAAGAGGTAAATATGATTTTGTTATGTTGTTGAATTTTTTTCAATGTTATCCTTTTTGCATCTTTTATTTCTTAATTTATTTTGATATCATATTTTTGCAGCTTTAACTTCTGTGGTCTACGTGTACTATGAGCTGATGTGTTTGACAATTTGAAGCTATTGAAAATTTGAAATTGTTGACAATTTGAAGTTGCTGCTTGCTGAACATGAGCTGTTAACAATTTAGAATTGCTGCCTGTCGGAAATTAGTTGTTGTTTTTTTCTTTTTTGCTGAAATGACATTAGTAGACCCTGTTAACAATTTGGAATTGCTGCCAGTTGACAATTGGTACTCAAAGAGGAACTGAGGACAATTTGGAATTGCTGCCTGTTGGAAATTAATTGCTATTTTTTTTTTTGTTCTGAAATGACATTAGTAGACCCTATTGATAACTTGGAATTGCTACCTATTGACAATTTGGAATTGCTGTCTATTATTTTTTTGTTGACAATTGGAACATGAGCTGTTTTTTATACTAAAAATATGGCTGAACATGAGTTGTTTTTTATTTTGTTACCACTTTACTCTTATAGTTTATGTTTATGGAGCTCTACTATTTTTTTATGTAGCTCATTTATTTTATTTTTTTTCAGCATTGTATATTAGCGGAACCGTAGTTTTGAACTGGGATCGAACCGTTAATAATAGGTTTGGTTTGGTCTGGTTCCACAAATTGCACGGTTTGGTTCGGTCCTAAAATTACTGAAACCGTAGGAATTGGTTGGGTTCTTGGTTTTATTCAAAATCGGTCCAAATCGGACTGTGTACACTCCTATAATTAATGAATTTATTAAAAAATTTAAAGATATTTTTGCATGATTATACGAGGATATGCCCGAAATTGATCCCGATATTATGCAACACCATATTTCTTTGTATTCCGATACCAAATTGGTTAAGCAAAAGTTGAGAAGAATACGGCCAGATTGGGCTCTGAAAATCAAGGAAGAAGTCACCAAGCAAATCAACGCTGGTTTTCTCAAAGTAATCGAATACCCAAAGTGAGTGGCGAATATTGTACCGGTCTTGAAGAAGGATGGACATATCAAAATTTGTGTGGATTCTTGAGATCTCAACAAGGTCAGCCCAAAGATGACTTCTCACTATTGCATATTGACGTCAAGGTAGACAGTACAGTGGGGAACGCCCTTTTGTCATTCATAGATGGTTTCTCCAGGTACAATCAAATTCTAAAAGACCCTGAAAATAGAGAAAAGATGACATTCACTACACCGTAAGGTACCTATGCTATCATATGATGCCAGGGGCAACCTACCAAATGGATGTCACTACCTTGTTGCATGATACATAAAGATGTCAAGGTGCATGTGGGCGACATGATTGTGAAGTTCGAAGATCGAGACAGCCATATTATAGTGCTGCACAAATTCTTTGAAAGAATTAAGAAGTATAAGATGTGGCGCAACCCATAGAAGAATTGGATGAAAGCATTTCTCTTATTCGATGAAAGAAGACTACAAACTATGTTCCACATACAAGGGCCAAAGCGTTCAACAAAAAAATTTAAGACCCAGGACTTAAGAGAAAGTGGCATGGCTCCTAAGGAAATCTAGGCAACTATTTTCGACCCAAGAGGCATCTTCAAATCGAATTGGGTCAGACCATATCTAATTAAGACTATTATGACCGGTGGTGCAGTAATCATCATGGATCTGGATGGTAACCCGTTCTCCAATCCAATCAACTTGGACCAGCACAAAAAAATACAACCCTTGAGAGAAAAATGGAGATAAAATAAAAGCTCATTGAGTTAAAAATTGAAAAGGCGATTCAGGCAAAAGTTAGAGCAGCCCGCAAGGTCGAAAACTCAAAATGGCGACCTTGGCAATAGTTAGGGCATCACAAAAAAAGAGTGTTAACACCCGAAAGGAAATCTAACTCAAACTATGTTACGACTTGATTCTACTTTTTGGGATACGTAGGCAGCTTCTTTTAAGAAGTTCGGCCACCTTATTTGTTTTAGCCATCTTCGAATCCGAGTAATGATTAATGCAAATTTATCGTTGAGTTTTGATAATAAAGTTATTTAATTGCAAGAATCAAAAAACTTTAAATAATTGGGAACCTTTTTATACAAACAAGAGAATTTCATTACTTAAGCTGTAATCATAAGGTTTTGAAAATAAAGGGCAGGCACGCAAGGTTCAAACTCTAAACAAAGAATAAAGCTACAAAATTCTAAGAGCAAAACAGATCTCTCAAATCTTCCTCCTCTTTGCTACTTGTTCTTCACCATCTTCATTGTTTCTGCTCTCTTTATCCTGAACCAACCACACCTTGTACTCCTCGGGGAGCTCAGTGTGGGGTAGCTCCTACAGCTCCATCAGTGAACGAGAT